>OY282641.1:101769328-102021828 GCA_958299015.1 Tetanocera ferruginea | reverse complement strand
ATACCTACCACGCCTCCTTATGGGCGTTACACACGTCATGACGCAATTAATATACTCCTTACTCAGTACCCGTGGAGGTATAAAAATAATTAATTCGTACGGCCAATTCGTAAGGGTAAAAAAATCTTAAATTGTAGCGTTTTTTGTATGAGATTTTAAAAGATTTTACTATTTTGATGACGTCTAAAATACATGCATATCAAATTGTTTTCCTGCAGTTTAAATATAAGCCTTTCTATAAAGTTTTCAAAGTTTGGGGTTGTATGGGAGGTTGGCGTTTTCGTCGTGTTTTCAGTTTTGTAGCTTAAATATAAGCCTTTTTATAGAGTTTTCACAATCATGGGTTCTATAAGAAGTGGATGTTTCCGTAAGCGGATGACGCCTACTTTTCTTCCACGATTTAGTTTTTAAATAAAATACAAATCTATCAAATTGTTTCTTTCTCTTTGCCTGTAGCTTAAAGAGCAGCCTATTTATAGAGTTTTAAATTTTGGGTTGTATGGGAGGTGGGCGTGTTCGTGGGTGGATGATGAAATTAAATTTTATTTTTTTTACATTTTTCGAATGCATAACATGGTACAAATATTCTCAGAAAGTCTTAAGTCAATTGAACAAAAATTGTTGTAGTTAAAAACACAAATGTCCGAAAAGAAGTCAATAAATGTTCTGCTTCTTAAACTTTAAACGCGTTTTTCTCGAAAAGTGCTGCCTAAAACCGGAGGACAGCATTACTTGAAAACTATTACAAGGATCGCTACCAATTTTTTTACACTTGTAAAGCGAATACTTTTCATTGCTCGATTTTTATTTTAGAGAAATGGTTAATTTTCGTTAAAATTAGTATTTTTCTAAATTTTAGTTTTATTTACATGTACTTGAGAAAAAATTCTTTCAACGGTTGAAAAATGTGGAAAATGTATAATTCCATACCCCTTTATAACTTTATTGACTTCTTGCCAACATGTGGCCACTTCAAGGTTCTTTAACTGCCGATCCATGTTCCGTGAAGTTCTATATTCCATATCCATCTCGTTTCAAAGTCTTACTAGTATAACTGACGGAAAATATTGTGCCGAAGGTGTTATAGTTTTATTTTTCGCCCAATCAAAATTTTTTTATTTGAAATGATTATAAGCTTCAATATAAAAATTAAAACAGAAAATTTGAATGTTTTGATACTGGCTGAACCTTAGTTAAAAATTTTTGCTTCAACTTTTGCGCCAAGGTGCAAGGTGCATCTTAACTAAATCGTTGCCAACTTAGCTTTGTGAAGTTGTAACAAAGTAAGTAAACATATTTTTGAGTGATACGCAAATTCGTTTAACATTCAAATAAATTTTGATATTAAATTGACACAAACATAAAAATCCTTGGAAATCCTCGAAAATCCATGTGAAATTCTTAAAAATCCGTAGATTCAGCTTATTTTGTCGCTGTTGTCCGTTTATCTGTGCAAGGCTAAAATATCCGTAGAAATCCGTGATTTCCGTGTAGTTGGCATCACTGGTGAGTGAGAGAAAATTGAGATGCATGGCGACAGGAATGAGACTCGAAAATATTTTGAAAAGATATCCTGCATGGATGAAAACCACAATCTAGTGACAGATATCCAGAGTACACTGATGTTATGGAGGGAATAAATATATAGTCTTCTAAATGGCGACGCTGACACAATCCCGCCAATAGAGATGTTATCCCGGAAATTCCAATTATGGATGATAGCGTTGAAGTTCCGGTGCCCGACTATAACGGGGTCTTAACAGCTATAGCTCGGCTTAACCTGTTAACAAAGCCGCAGGACCCGATGGCTTACTAGCTGAGCTATTTAAGACCGGTGGCGAAGCTCTGCTCAAAGTCATTCGCAGGCTTCTATGCAGAATATTTATATTTTTATTTGGCCAAACAAGTCAATTACTTATTCCAACTTAATTGAATCTACCTTATGTTAATGTTTTTTATACTCTAAACCTGAAATGTCAGGGTATATTAACTTTGTGCAAACCTTTGTAACGCATAGAACGAAGCGAGTCCGGTATAGAAAAGTATATATATTTTTGATCAGCGTCACCACGTGAGTCAAGCTATCCATTTCCGTCCGTCCGTCCGTCCGTCCGCCCGTCTGTCCGTCTATGTGTTGTCCGTATACACAGGATAAGAAGAAGGAGTTGAGATAATTGGATGAAACTTGGTACACATGGTCACATGGACCCAAGGATCTGCACTATTGAATATTTTTGGAATCCGCCCACGCACACGCCTACCTCCCATACAACGCAAAAATTCAAAACTGCATAACTCAGGTCATAATTAACCTGCAACAATAAACTTCGGTATGTATGGGTTTTGTATCAACACAAAAATGTCTTCGAAAAATGTGTGTCATCCGCTTAAGGACACGCCCACCTCCCATACAACCCAAAAATTGAAAACGCAATAAATAAGCCTCTGTTCAACCTACAGAGATAAAATTTGGCACGTATGTTTTTTATGACAATGCAAAGACGGGTTTGCAAAATGGACGTCATTCGCCCACGGACACGCCTACCTCCCATACAACCCAAAAAGTTTAAAACTCAGTAAATAAGATTATGTTTGTCATAGACAGATCAAATTTGGTATTTATGTATTTTATACCAAAACTAAGGTGTGTTCAAAAATTAGGAGTAGTCCATTAACACGCACACCTCCCATGGCGAAAGCACAATAAAGGCATTAACTGTGAGCTACAGTATTAAAACTTGGAAAACATTTTTCATCAACATTTAAATGTATATAAAGTATAGGCTTTATCCACCTATAATAATTTTTAATATGATCTTTTTTGGAAGAGTAAGTTTAGAGTATTTCATAGTCGGCCTAGGCCGACTTTAAACTTTCTTTACTTGTTTTTTTAAAAAACACTATACATTTGATAGATCTTTAAAAAAGTACCACTCAATGCAATTTTTTATTAATAATTTTTTTTTTCAAATTATGAATTTCACCCTGCATTAATGTGCTTTAATAGATATTGTGTTAGATACCAGATGTTAAGCACAAAAGTAAAAATTACTTGAATAAGTATTCACTTTACAAGCACTAACCAACATTCATATCGTCTGATGGCGGTAAAAAAAGGTAAAAAAGGAAAGGTAGGACCATGGTTAGACCGGGATTCGAACCCGGAACCTCTGGGTTGGCAGTCAAGCACGCTAACCACTCGACTACCGAGGCCCCCAGATTAAAACTGGTTTAATGGGTTTAACGTTATTAAAACAGGTTTAATTTGAATCGCGTTATCTCTAAGGAACCTTTAGATATCTTCCATGTGTTTTCCTTGCAAAAATGCTTGAATGCTTTTATTTAAATTAATTACCGGTTTTTGTTTTCAATTCCATATAAAATGGGTTTATAAAAGAGGGTGGTTCTAAAATGTTGAACCTGTCTACTTTGTTATTTATTTCAATATGTTAACATGTTTTTTATGTTTTTTAAAAGATGCAAGGATAAATAAATCTTCGTTTCTGATACAATTTTGTTAAATATTTCTTATTTGAATTAACTTGATAAATAATCTTTTTTAAATTGTAATGCTTGGTTTTCACTTAGTCATTTTTTGTTTGACATAAAATTTAAAAGTTTAAAAAATCACATAAATAACATTTTTTTTTTCAATTTTTGCTATAAACATGTGAAGAGATCAGTTTTTCCTATTTTTCGCCTTTGTCAAACAGAAAAAAATGACAACGTGTTGGCATTTTTCATGTGACTGACAACAACTGACCATTGAAATTGACATAGTGAAAACCAGGCTTAAGTTTGTGTTTAAGTATTTAGCATTTTAATGTCAATTAAAGTTTATTGCAATGAACTAAGTTGCAAATTTGTAATATACTTTAATTTTTGATCGCTTTAGTTAAAGTTTTGTGTATCGTTGTATTTCTTTATAACCTATTTAGTTTGTACACTCTCTTTATATCTATATTGGTCATCATGAAACAGTTAAGACAAACAAACAAAATTATTAAAAACGTTCATGTTTTGAATATAAATAGTTTTATTAAAAAATCATTTCACGCCGTTGTAAGCTCTGGCTCGGCACGTAACACTTGGCAGTCACACAATTAGAATGAGTTCACTTAAGAAACATGAACAAGCATATAAATAATTTATTCACATAGCGATACCAGAAGCTAACCAGTCGAGTCCCCGCTGGAGCCACACAATAAACCTATAAAAAATATTCAATATGACAAGCAGATACGACAGTTTAATACAAAAAATTTCATCATAAATGTCAAAATTGACTTGTTTTCATTGTAGATCTTATCCATGAGTTAAACTGAACGAAAGCTAGGTTTTATGAAGACACCAGCAGGGATCAAATTTTGTCTGTTGGTATGCAAACAAGATACTATCAGTTGTGATACAAAGACACAATTTTCGGGTTTGTTTTGCTTATTTTAACATTTAATTAATTTATGACTGTTTTTATGCTAATTTAAATAAAGCTTTAATATGCCATGATTTTGGTCGTTATAAATTCATTATTCATAACGTTATAATCGGTAGTTTGAAAGGTTATTTTAGTTTTGAGCAAACATTTTTTTTTCTTTTGCTCTTAATAATAAAGCTAAAAATCAAAATTCATCAGACTCTTATTAGTTCATAAGAGTTTGTTGTCACGCCAAAGTTTTTTTAAAGCTTATATCTTATATAATAAAAATATGACTTTCTCTAAAAAATTAAAAAAAAATAAAATAAAATCATATTTACATCTTAAAATAAATCAGGACTAATGTTCAATTGGTTCAACCGAAAGAAAATCTTTATTAGTTTTTCGATATACCAGTATGCGAAAACAAAAATTTCAGAATTATTCGAAAACCTTCAGGTCTGCCCAAAGACAAAGTTTTCGCAAAAAAACACTTCATATATTAAGTTCATCCATATATTTATTGACGAGACAATGTATATAACATTTGAATGCAGACAAGCTGGTCTCTGGTATGCAAGCACAGACTTAATCTTTTTTCAAAATTCAAATCTAAATTCGTAGCCTTTTGCTGTTTTAACCGCAGTCCTACGTTAAAAAAAAAAATTAGAATTCTACGTTGAGGTGTAGATTTCTACACACATATACTTTGTCTGGATTTTATTAAGAGAAATTCAAAGCATTACATGTCAGATCTTTAAAAAATTATATGTCGTCGAAAAGGGCTTAACAAGCACTAACTTACTTACTTAGGTGGCCATGACAACCCGTTGACGGGTTACGGCCGACTTCATTAGCTCTCGCCAGGCGTCTCTGCTTCGCACGTGCCGTCTCCAATCTCTTTCACCAAGCGTGGTAAGGGCTTCCTCGGACAGGTCAATCCATCGGAGGCATGGTCTTCTTCTTCGTCGTTTTTCGCTGGAGCTTCTTCATCCATACGAAAGACTTGACCCAGCCAACGTAGTCGCTGAATTGTTATACGCTGAACTAACTCAATCTCGTTGTAGAGCTCGTACAGTTCGTGGTTCATTCGAATGCGATAGTCGTTGCCAACACGCATAGTACCAACGATTTTGCGAAGAACTTTCCTCGCGAACACCCCAAGAGCGGCTGCATCTGTTTGCGATACCACCCATGCCTCAGCGCCATAGAGAAGTACAGGTATGATGAGCGTCTTGTAGAATGTTAGTTTTGTCGATCGAGAGAGGGCTCTGGAACCTAATTACTTAACGAGCACTACATTAATTTAATCATTTTGAATTTTGAAGTCATATTCAACAAGTAAGCCCGATTTACCCCTCTTAAGGTACTATTACAATGTGTAAAAAATGAAAAATACTTTTTGTTTTTTTTTTAGAATCTGGTTCCTTAAGGTCTTAAGAATACGTATACGAAATTTTAGAACAAAATATCACATAAAAAATAAATATATAACATACATTATATTCGTATGTCACGCATTTATTCATATATTATCGTTCATTGTAGAAAATCTAATCGCGTTTTTCACGAAACAAGTTTTTCGAATTGGGTTCTAAGATATCTCGAGTTCTGCTTGATCGATTTCGATGAATCTTGATTCATTGTGATCTTCATAGACTCTGTTAGGCACTCTACCTATAAAAAGCCGAAAAACTTGTATACTTTGTTTTCTACGGCTAAGAATTTCTGCCAAAAAGAGGGGTTTTTTGTAAATTTGATTTTCAACGCATGTCATTTTTTTTTATTTTATATTGTTTTTTTATTTGCGTAGGTAAAGTGCTCAACTACAACCCTTTACTGAAGAATGCACTTCGATTTTTTACTTTCCGACGCCTTGAAAATGCTGGAGACGAGAAACCAACTTACAACCTTTTTTTTAAAGATACCAACTTGAACGACCTCTAGAAAATAAACAACAAATACAAAAACAAAAAAAAAAACACTTTTTTATATCTTCTACTTTAACTCCTTTAAATAATTTAATAATACTATGTAAAAAAAATTAATAAAAAAGGTGTTGTTTTTAATAGCTTCACACTGTTATAGTTCCTTAAATTAATGTTTTTTTTTCATAAGATTAAACTCCTTCAAATTTGTTTAATTTGTGTTAAAAAAATTATTTACTAAGTTTAATAAAAAAAAAGTAATATTGTTCTAATAAAATGTTATAATGAATTTATGTTCGTTGACTAAAATAAAAGTTTATTTTTTATATAGAAAAGGATTATATCAAATATTTGATTAGAACTTCTTTGTTTTTAAACTTAATAAATAATTTTTTTAACACAAATTAAATAAATTTGAAGGAGTTTAACCTTATGAGAAAAAAAAAAAATTCAAAGGAAGTAAATCTGACTAACGGGGCTTACTTGTTGAATATGACCTCAAAAGTCAAAATTACTCAAAAAGAAAATGTAGGGCCTGTTAAAACCTTTTCAACGACATACAATTTTTTAAGATCTGACATGTTATGCTTAAGTTATGCAAAAAATACCATTTTGGCTGTTTTTCCGGTGGTCCAAAAAAAATTTTTTTTTTGTTTTCGGAATCCTCTCGAGTTCAACTTTAAAATAGGGGGTTATTCATCAAGCTTAATAAGAGCAGGGAACTACTTCCCTTGGACTACTTTCTCGATACATGTAAGCGAAGATTTTGCTGGGTACCACAGCTGTAAAATTTGCATTCATATTCAGAATTCTAAGGACAAGTGAATAAATACAAAATAATGCTATTCAATGAAAATAAAATTGATCCATGAATAAAATTTTCAATTCACATTCAATTTAAAATAATTGATTTATTATTCATTTCGATTATTAATTTTTCTTTATTCAGAATAACCCAGCAAAATCTTCGCTCATATATAAACGAAAAAGTAATCCAGAAAATTTCATTCATCGCTTACCCTCTCGCTTACGGAAGTTATTATTTAAATACAGGCATGTCATCGGCGGTATTGATGCAGCTTTCGCTTGACATGGGAGTACTTATGTCAGCACTTATTAAACTTGATGAATAGCTGCTTCTCAATAATCACTTATTATTTACAACTAAGAAGTTATTGAATAACATATTTCTGTGCACAAATTAGGAAAGCGATTCAAATATTGAAAAAAAATTTTTTTTTTTCGTATATCTTTTGCTTAACAGTGCTTTACAAAACCAATCAATAGTTAGTGAATGTCTTCTTTAAAATGATAAAAATGCTTTTATTTATTAGATGTATGTATCACTTAATTAATTATTGTTATATATTTATCTTTAACACATTTTTCTGTATTTCATTCATAAATCTGGCATTTTTTTCATATTCAAAATTATAAAAATTTGACACGTTTGAAGCAAAAATAAAAGTCAAACAAAAAAATTTCAAATATCTAAAACACAGAACAATCATTTCAAAAGCAAAAAGGGCTGACATTACTTACAGCATTTCGAGTACTATACAAAATAATGCATTATTGGTCACCAACATTTATGTAATGCGTTTCAGAATCAAATGCAAATGAAGGCAATTCGAAAAATTTTGCTGGGAATGAATACATTTTTTTATTCAAATAAAGAATGCAATTCACAAATAATCGTTATTCATTTTGCATTCATGCAATCATTTTTTATTCATTATTCAGTTTTTATTCATTATTAATTTTTTTTCCATTTATTCATTTTTTATTCATTTTTTATTCATTATTAATTTTTTTTCAATTTATTCATTTTTGATTCATGAGAGAACACTATTTTCACTCTATTCACGTGGAGCTACCCAGTTGCGAATTTAAACTGAAATTTTACTTCAATTAAAAATATAAAACATATAGCCCAAGCCCCCAAGCTAAATGTTTGGGCTTCCAGATCCCAAGTCGGATCTGGAAAAAATCTTGGGGGGGGGGGGGTTAAATTATCAGAGACACACATTTTCGATTTCAGAAAATTTTGTCTTTTTACAAATAGACAAATTGTACTTTTTTGAATTGAAATTATTGAATTGTGTTATAAGCATTTTTTCCAGCAAAACCCAAAAAACACATTGGGTTTCCTGATTTCACATATGGTTTCCGTTTTGCTCCATCAGCTCGAGTTTTTGAGTTATAGGCAAAAACATGAAAGTCAATTCTTTTTCTGATAATTTTGTTAAATCTATTATAGTGATCTACCGATTTGTATTACTATGACTGATTTCAACGAAAAAATACTAATATTTAAATTTTTGCACATTCAATAACTCATATATATTCGACAGTTTCGAAGATATCGACGTTCAAAGTCGAAAAAATTTCACAATTTTACGTAAGCTGCTCTTTTGAAACCCTGCATCTTTGATATTTTTCAACGAATTTACAAAAACTGTTTTTTACTTGATAGGAAATCTCTGAAATTTTAATAATTTAGCTGTATATCTTATCTTATTATAATATTTTCAAATAAATTGAAAAAAACAAACATTTTTTTACATTAAATTTTTTTTAAAATGCTTTCCATATTTGAAATCAGCAGCCAAAATGCATTTGAGATTGTTTATCAAGTTCTGTGCACCTTTTATAAAGCTTAATTTTGTTACTCTGTGTTATTAGATAGTCATTAGATAGAGAAAAAATTATATGAAAAAATCATCGCGAAATTATCACTATCTTCGTTAATATTTTTTTTAATGTCCCTAAGTATATGCAATAATGCGAGTACATTCAATCGTTCTTGTTGGATAGTTGAACGTTACCATGTTTTTAATCGTCGCAGTGTAGAAAAACTTCGCTCAGCTGTTGCTGGACTGATAGGAAGAGTGGCAAAGATAGCAAACGTTTTACGAAATTAGTGGAAAAATGTCATTATTACAAAGAGTAAAAACGGCGTCGATATCATTAACCTAAGTTTCGCTTGCCTATTTATACTGTCATATTTGAAGTTCATGAAATAATTGAATTTGAATTAGTTTCTTACTAAAAGTGGACTAAAAGTGGCAGTTTTATTTCATGAAAGTCGTTTGTGATAATTTGGTTGGTTTGTTGCAATTATAATTACTAGTACCGCCTGGGGTCGAAAATCGACCAATTTTTGTTTGCTTATTTATAGTTGTATAAAGTAGTCGGTGCACTCCTTTTTCGTACTCTTATTCATTTAAAAAAAGAATTATCAAAATCGGTTGAAAAACACGGATGAAAATGGTTCTTAACTGTTTCCCTACGCCCATTTTTATAAAGATGAAGTTAGGGTAGACTTGAAAAATTTCAGAATTCCAAACAATTTAGAATTAACCCAAACAAAAATAATTGTATGCAACAAATTATTTGCGCAGTTGATACAATTTTAGCAACTTTAACATAACATTAATTCACTTCAAAACAAGAAGTATTACAAATTTATATAATATTTTCATAAAGACTATAGCTGAAATATTTTAAAAATAATTTAACTGATGATAAAATAATTGAAGTAAAAACAGACTATTGGCTTTTACATTGTTTGAACTTTTTTTTTTAAATTTTTGAAGTGAAAACTGAAAGTAAGAATGCACGTATTGTTTTTTTACGGTAAAATTTGTTGGCACATAGGTTGCAAAAAAGTTTGGCAGGTTTTCAGTAAAAACTAAGAAGAATAATTGAGAAAATTATTTATTAAGAATTAAGATTAAGAAAAATCTTAATTGAGCTCATTACAAATCAAAATCAATGGTGCTTGCTCAATGATTTCATATAAAGGACATTTTTAAACAAATTAACATGACGAGCTGTAACTTTATTTTTAGGCTCATTTTTATAAAAAGATGAAGTTACACTACCTCCACTTAAGTGTTTGCTTTACATATAATAATATTTTGTTTTTTGCAGATGACTACAGATCGTGTTATTCTACAAGCAAAATGGCCCTACTTCTCTCGCATCGCTTCATAAAAACGTCACCTACACGCAAATGACGTCACAAAACAAAAAAAAAAAACAAAATTTATTTTTATATACTTTAATAATTGTTGAAATTAAGAAAAAACCTAGAGTTTAACAATGTCTCTGACCCTTTTTTTGTAGTATTCTTTCAAAGCACCTTCAGAATCGCTTATGTATACAAAAAAGTACCCTTAAGCTGTAGGCACAATTATTTTTTCCAAATAAAGTATTTAAAAGTAAAGTATGTAAGAGTTCTTGGGGGAGGGGGGGGGGGGGGTAATTACCCCCTTTACCCCCCTTGTATCCTGGCCCCCGGTAATTACTCTGTTGCACCAAACTAAAAATATACTACTTTAACACCACAGGCATGAATAAAAAATGAATTATGAATAAAACATGAATAATGAATAAAAAGTTAACAATGAATAAAAAATGAACCATGAATAAAACATGAATAATGAATAAAACATGAATAATGAATAAAAATTAATAATGAATAAAGCATGAATAATGAATAAAAAATGAATGCATGAATGCAAAATGAGCAACGATTCTTTGTGAATTGCATTCTTTGTATAACAAAATTTCAAATATTTGAATAACAAAATGAATGCATTATTCAGAATAACGACAAATGAATAATTAATCAATTTTTAAAAATTGATTGTGAATTCAAAATTTTATTCATGGATCAATTTTGCATTCATAGAAAGCAGCATTCTTTTACAGCTCTGCTGGGTACTTATAATGAAATACATATATGTATTTTAAAACATTAACAAAATTTTATAACATACAAACAAAATTATTTTTGTTTTCAATAGTATTTTACTATGTTTTGAATTATTAGGTTTAGGGTATTTCACAGTCGGGCTATATCGACTAGAGTTTCCTTACTTGTTATCAAATTGGTTTTGCATAAAATTCAGATGTGATAGAAAAAACTGAGCATGCCATTTATTTTAGTGTCGATTTAGGTATGATTGACTATCAACATTTTTTTAAATACGTTGTTCTGTGTTATTTTAAGATTTTAGGCCTAAGATCAATGCTGAGTTCAAGAAGTCTGCGGAATTTTTCTGTTACATAGCTTCTTAAAGGTTAACGCTAAAAAAAATTTAACAAAATGAAGTAGCTGAAAAATTTATTTTTTAATTAACTCTATTGATTAAAATTGCAAATTTTCTATTAGAGTTATATATATAGGAAACAGAAGCAAAATATGTTGTTTGACAAAAAAAGTTTACGAAAATGTTTTTTATTATTTAAATGTCATTAATTTAAACAAGAATATTAGCATAAATGCTTGTTATTGCAAATTTCAAATTTTTGATCTGAAAATAAATTTTAAATCATAAATCTAAGAATTAACGAACCGTAAAAATTTGTTTAAAGGTGTGTCGTATTAATTACTTATAGTTGCCTCGATTGCCTATGACCATAATTTTGTCGATTCTGTAACGGCACAAATGAATGTCATATTTTAGAATGTGACATTTACTAGTTTCTTCTTAATAATTTTTTGTATGTATTAAATAACATAATTTATTACTAATACTGTTATGTTTCTTCTTCATAACATCTTTGTTTTCTTTTATAAGACTGTGTTTCAGCAAAACTTTGACTGCTTAACACTATTAAGTCAAACGTGATAATGGCGTTTTGTTGAAATAATAAAGGCATTCATAATTAGCCTACGTTTAAATATGCTTAAGTGAAATCGAGTCGCTTTTCTCAGGAAGCATTAACTGGAAAATGACAAAATTGCCAACGGCTTAAAGGATTCCAAATACTCGTACAGCGAATGAGAAAAGAAGCTTAAAATAACAATAAAGTGCTGGGGTCACGCTCGAGAAGCGGCCAAGGCAACAAAAGAATGCCTTGGTAAAAAAACAAAGAGAGGAAAAGGGTTAATTAACAAGATAATTACTAAGTAATCCAATATGTCAACAATGTGAATGAGCAGGGCAAAGACAAGAAAACTGGAACTAAAAACGACGACAACAAATTATAATGTTAATACCAGACTGAAAAACTAAGGGTTCAAATTTACAAGTATCATGTTTATAAGCAGCACTCAAGAGTTATAATATAATTACTTATATTGGGCTGAGCCGAATTTTTGTTTTTTGTTTCTTAAAATCGCTCAGGTGCCAAAAATTTCGTCTCCACCGTAGTAGCTCATAACCAAAATTTCACATTTTTATAATATGAGTTCGTCTATCACACTGCTTTTTTTTATATGAATAAATCTTTTATCATTCAAACTAAATACTTTGTTATTACAAGCATTACTTCACGGAGCTTGGGAACAGCACTTAGCTGGAATCTGTTTGTTTACAATGGTTCGTGGCCTATGTAAATAGTTCTAGAATCTATTCTTTATAGCAACAACTTCCACCTAATATATTTCGCAAGCGCAGTTCATCGATTGCACTAGCACCATTGTTTTAGTACACGGGGACTCACTATATTTTTCTTAAAGATTTTAAGACTAAACACGAAAATCGCAAAAAAAAATGTTTTCTCAATTTTTTCAAATATTGACCCAGTCTTATGTGCAGGTTTGCTCTGACGAAGCCGTGCCCGCACAAAATCTGCGCTAGCGGGCACGGCTTCATCATAGCTTCATCAATAGTCTTTAATAGTAATAGATTATAACTATAAATTATAGACTACTGACTATAGACTATATAATCATAGACAACAGTCATATTTATGGTCAAAATGTGTTTATAATTACGGCATATAACGGAATAATTTTTTTATTATTATTAGTATTATTATTATTCATATTCAAATTCACTTATAGTTAGGCTTGCCATACGTCAGGAATTAGGCCTGATTGTCAGGTATTAGACATCTTGTCAGGAATTTTGTCCAGCATCGTATATTGTCAGCCATTTAAAAAATAATAATGAAATTTACCCTTTGAAATTTGACGAGTTTTGCTTTTAGTTTGAAACACTTTTTACTGCTACATGCATCACAGTCTGTACATGACCTTACTTAAAATGAGCTGTGTTTGTATAGTGGAAACAGCAACCTAGTGTCGATGCTTAATGATTTTTCGAAAATATCCGTTTTATTAAACCACCTCTGTCCCAGCCCCAAAAATGATCCAAGAAAAAAAAGTATATATACCATTCGAAAGGGCTCAATTTGCACCTTCCGAATATCAGCAATTTAGAATTTGCACCCTCGTACTTTTTGCAAAAAAAATGCCAAAGTTTGCAATATTCAAATGCTCATATCTCGGTAATTTGTTGATATTTCGATGTGCACATTGCGTCAATAATTTGCAACTTTACTCCTCTAATTTGCACCATTGAGAAAAGTGCGAAAAATACATCGAATTTTTCCGAAAATGCAAAAAAAATGTTTTAATTCGATAGCTCGTTCTGCGCATGCGTCGTATCAGTGACACGCGCGCGTCGCGCATTCCACTAGGGACTTTGTTGTGATGGGGTTTATCTATTTATAGTTTATAATACTATATCTGTTTTTAAGTATTGATAAAAAAGTATAGACTATAAAAGTATTACTCTTATGATTAAAAAAAAAAATTTTTGTGACAAATCAATACAGCACAATAACAAGTTTTACTGTGATCATTTGGCCTCCAATATCAACTTTAGTAAATGCATCAGTGATGAACTTTATATGTACATTATATATACTGATTTTGATGTACTCATATCTAGGATCAGCCAGACATTGCCACAAAAAAGTCCCTAGCGCGCACCTTGCACGAGAGTCGTATAACTATGTTTTCTGGACAGCGCATGTGCAGTATTGATTTACGTATTTTTACATTATTTACGAAGAACCGATTGATTTTCTACTATTTTAACGAAGGTGCAAATTAGAATAACAAAATTGCAAATTTTTGGGCCACTTTGAAATATGCATTTTTAAGCGAGATATGACTGTTTAAAAATTGCATCATATACTCCATTTTCAATCTAATTTATTTCAAAAAATATAAGGGTGCAAATTATAAAATTTACATATTCTGAAGGTGCAAATTGAGCCCTTTCGAATGGTATATACACTTTTTTCTTTTCGATAATTTTTGGGGCTGGGACAGAGGTGGTTTTTATTAAGTGCCATCACAAGTGCAATCAGCTGATCACAAACAACTTATTCAGCAACTGGAGCGCCTGCATAACATTTTCGTGTTATTAATTTTTGTTCTTATAAATTCTGTGAATTTAAAAATAGGTAAATTCTCACATCGATTTAATATTTTATATTCATACCAGTGTAGTTTTTATATTATTATTTAGCACGCAAATAGAACAATGGCAAAAAGAAAGTGTGTTTTTACGGAGAAGCTGAAGGTGGAGTACGATTTCATAAAAACTGATACCAACTCAAAAGATGAAGTGGTTTGCACATTATGCAAAGCAATATTTTCCGTCGAATTTAAAGGTAAAGCCGACATCGAGAGGCATTTGCAATCGGATAAACACAAAAACGCTGTAAAATGTACGCAGAAGGTTTCCATTTCAGACTACTTTAAGAAGCGAGAAGCAACATCTGAAGACCTTCAATGTATGGCTAAAGAAATGGCGTTCGCATATCATTGTGCAAAACATGATATAAGTTTTAATGCATCAGATTGTACTTCTAAACTGATAACAAAGTTTTACAATAGAAAGTTTAGTGCAGGAAAAACTAAATTAGAAGCGTTGGCTGTTGGGGTTATTGCACCACATATATTTTCCGAGGTTCTAGCTGAACTTAAATTGGCAAATTTTATATCCGTGATTATAGACACTTCGAACAGAAAAGATGTTAAGTTATTGCCGCTCCTCGTTAGATATTTTAACCATTGTAATGGTGTTAAAATCAAACTCCTTTATTTTAACGAAATACCAGGGGAAACTTCAGATTTTTTAAACGGACAATGTTTTGAAAGCCCTACGGAAGTATGACCTTGACAAAAAACTAATTGCCCGCATGCAATAAAATTATATTTCAGCGATCCTATAAATGAAATATATACTCTTTTTTTACATGGAAGTTTAACCTTATTTAACAACGCTATCCTAGCTATTGAAGCAGAAGCAATTAGTGCAACAGAAATTGCTAGTGCTTACACCGATTTACTCAACAAACTCGAAAGTCGAAGATGAGAAACATTTGTACCGTTTACTGCAAAGCAGCGGTGGTTAAAATTGCTACGCGACTTTCCAAATTCGGATGAAAATATTTAAAAAAAATATGTATTGCGCTTTTATAATGTCGCAATAAATTATTTAGTCACTTGGCAGAGCAACTTTAAAGAAGTGTCAGAGTTCCAGTGGGTGAAAATTCATGAAGAAATAAAATGGGAAGACATTGAAAAAAGTATTGCAGTAATAATTAAGCATACTCATGTAACAGTCCATAATTTTCACGATGATGCAATTTTTGATGAAATCGCATTGGCTAATAATATCATATACACTGAAAAAAACACTGAAAAATGGAATACGTTATCATGCGTAGATAGATGGCTCCGAGTTAATGAAGTAGCTAAATTAGCTAATAAAAATTTAAATAAATTAATGAAAATGGTAGAATTTGTTTTATGCATTCCTGGAACATCAGCGGCAGTTGAAAGAACGTTTTCGATAATGAAACACCAATGGACACAAGAACCGTTAAAGAATTGTTAAATATTCAAATAAACAGTACCGTGGACTGTGCGGAATTCTACGACAAAATAAAAACAAACATCCTGTTATTAAAAAAGGACTTTCATCGGAAAAGTACGAGTGGTACACTACTAATCCAATTGAATAAACTCAATCAGATTTCTCATTTTTCAAGGTTGTTTATTCCGACTTGATGCAATACATACATACATACATATGTATATGCACATTTATATTTACACATGTACCTACATTTTTTTGTGATTTATATATATGAATTGTTTTTTTTAATTGATAAAATGTTGTACCTTCATAAATAAATACTATGTATTTTAACTATTTAATTTTTTGTTTGTAAAATAAATGTACTGATTTGGGTACTTCACCATTCTTTATTTTGAGTCTTAAGAGATAATTTAATATTTTAACCACCGTCAGGAATTGGACCTTGAAAATTATGTGAAGCCTACTTATAGTTAACAGTGTGTGAGATTAGTAGGGCATTTTTTACAAAAAATATTTAAGTAGTGTTAAATGCCTTTTCAAAATTATATAACTAAAAGAAACATAAAGTGTTTTGTGTTGGGTGTACAATGTAAGGTTATATTCAATGTTTAAATTTTTATTGGAGCAATTTTATTTAAAAAAGGTAAGAACCCAGCAAAATTTTTCGTATTGCCTTGATTTGCATTCGATTATAAAACGCATAACATAAATGTTGGTGACCAATAATGCATTATATTGTATATTACTCGTAATGCAGTTAGTCATATCAGCCCTTTTGCTTTTGAAATGATTGTTTTTAGATTAATGAAATATTTTGTTTGACTTTTATTTTTGCTTCAACGTGTCAAATTTTAATAATTTTGAATATGAAAAAAAATGCAAGATTTATGAATAAAATACAGAAAAATGTCCCAGCAAAATCTTCGCTTACATGTAATCGAGAAAGTAGTCCAGAAAATTTCATTCATCGATTACCCTTTCGCTTACAGAACCCATTATTTTTATACAGGCATGTCATTGGAGGTAATTGATGACGCTTTCGCTTGACGTGGAAGTGCTTTTGTATGCGCTTATTAAACTTGACGAATAACTACTTCTCAATAATCAATTATTTATCAACAACTTAGAAGTTGTTTTATAACACGTTGCTGTCCACTAATAAGGAAACCAATTACATACATATTGAATATATTTTAATCCTTAAAATCAGGAAATACTTTTATTGAGAATATATATACAATGTATAAATTATAGTTATAAAATAATCACACAAAATTGCAGAGCGTCGGACTATTTCTGCAAACAATTATGTTTTTTTGAAATTCGTCGTTAATTTCGTTGAAGCCTTTTCCAATGAATGTTACAACGTCCCATCGTTCTCGAAGCTACTTTTACTAGGTAGAGAAAAACATGTTTAAGTTATTTAGTGGCATTAAGTTATGGTTATTTATTCTTACCTTTTATTCTTTCTTCTATATATAATAAGCAATTTTTTATATTTGTCAAACGTTCTTATGAAATTTTAGTTTTGGAACTTCAAAAATTTTAAAAATTTGACGCGTTTGAAGTAAAAAACAAAAGTCAAACAAAAATTTTCAACAATCCTAAAAAAAAAGAAACATCTGAAAAGCACAAAAGCCTGACCTTACCAACTGCATTACGAATAATGCACAATATAATGCATTATTGGTCAATTAGCATTTATGTAATGCAATGAAAATCAAGGCTTTACAAAAAATTTTGCTGGGGTAATAAAGATAAATAATATATTACACAAATTTATCAACTGATATATATATGTTTTCAATAAAAGCATTTTTCTCGCTTTTCTAATTTGTGCACAGAAACATCTTAGCAATAATTTCTTAGTTGTTAATAAAGATGTGATTATTCAGAAGAAATTATTCATCAAGTTTAGTAAGTGCTTACATAAGTACTCTCATGACAAGCGAGAGCTTCACCAATTATCTCCAATGACATGCCTGTATTAAAATAATGGGTTCCGTTAGCTAGAAAGTAATCGATGAATGATATTTTCTGGATTACTTTCTCGATTACATGTAAGCAAAGATTTTGCTGTGAAACGAATAAAGTAAAATTATATGTAAAAAAAAGTAAAAGGATAAGAAATTTATAACTCTATGAATATTAAAAATATTTCTTAATAGTACACAGCAGATAAAAACTCAGATGAAACTTTACATAATACTTTGCAACAATGACTCAATTTCATCTAAATTTTTTCTTAGAAGCCATGACCAAGTACTGCTCAGAAAATTTCGCAAAACTCTTATTGATTTAATGGATTCCGGTTAGAGTATATTGTGGCAAAATGGGACGCGGAAAAGCTTTAAATACAAAGAAAAAAGTTAAAATTCAGGTGTACAAGAAACAAAACCTAAGCACTCATGAAATCGCTAGTAAAATCGAATGAAGTCAAATGCAATTTTATGGAAACAACATGGAAAAGTGTACTTATTCGGCGCTATGAGCTAAAGAGAAGAGAGCAATTGTTCGGTCCCAACTTTTGCCTGTCGGCGACAAAAAGCATGCATTAAGCTGCGGGAAATGCGGGTTTTTAAATCATGCGATTTTTTTAAAAATGCGGGTTTTTAAACAATGCGGTAATTAATAGTGCTCTGCAGCTTACAAGACATAAGATTAAGAAAAAACCACAACTTAACTCAGAACGGTAGGAAAATCGACTGAATTTTTGTAAGAATCACTTAATTTGGAAGAGAGAATGGCAGTAGGTTGTTTCCTCTGACGAAAAGAAGTTCAATTTGGATGGACCAGCTGATTAAAAATATTACTTTCATAAATTGCGAAAGAAGAAACGATTTTTAACTCGTCACCATAGTCATAGAGGCGTAATTGTTTGGGGGGCTATTTCATATTTTGAAACTGTTGAGCTGAAGTTTCCAACTTGCAGAATGACGGGAAACTTGTATAAAGCGATACGAGAATAAGATTTCCCAACATAATAAAGGGAAAGGATTTACCAACATAATAACGCTCCTATTCATACGGCATGTACCGTTACAAGCTGGATCAGTAAACAAAATATTCAACTTATTTCATGGTCTCCATACTGTCCGTACCTAAACATTATTGAAAATGTTTTGGATTTGTTTTTTTCGGAATGTGTACGAATCCGGTAAACAGTTTGAAGACCAAGAGTTCCTCATTTCTTTCATTAAAGTGGCTTGGAGTCAAATTTCTTTGAACTACTTGGAACAACTTTATGATTCAATTCCAAACCGGATTTTTCAAACTATATTAAGTAAAGGAAGAAGCACTCGTTATAAAAAATTATTAAACTTAACAAAAAAAATAAGTTCAAATAATATATAACAGTTTTTCATTTCGATTTCTTCAAATGAATATGATGAACCTATTCTAATGACGCATCAAAAGTGCATAATTTTGTGCATAATTTTGTTAGGCTTAAGCTTAAAAAAACAACAGGAAATCAACGGTTACTTTATTTAAAATTTCGGCTAACCTAATTTTTCTACCCTCACGCGTACTGCGTAAGGGGTATATTAATTTTGTCACGACGTGTGTAACACCCAAAAGGAGGCGTGGTAGGTATAGAAAAGTATATATATTCTTGATCAGCATCACCACCTGAGTTGATTTAGCCATGTCCGTCTGTCTGTCTGTCTGTCCGTCTGTCTGTCGACACGATTACAGCCGTAATTTTCAAGCTATCGATTTTTTTAAAAAACTAAGATCAAGTTCGAGAATGGGCTAAATCGGATGAAAACCACGCCTACCTCCCATACAACTCCAAAATTGAAAACTCTATAAAGAAACTAATATTAAAGATACAATACTGAAATTCGGTATTTGTGTATTTTATGTCAAAACTTAGATGTGTTAGAAAAATGGGCATCATTCTCCCACTAACACGCCCACCTCCCATACAACCCCAAAATTGAAAACTCTATAAAGAGGCTAATATTAAAGATACAAAACTGAAACTTAGTGTTTGTGTATTATGTGCCAAATATGAGGTGTGTAAGAAAAATGGGCGTCATCCACTCACTAACACGCCCACGTCCCATACAACCCCAAAATTAAAAAATCTATAAAGAAGCTATTCAAACATGAATTTTATATTTTTTACACATTCGGTTGAGTTTATAATTTTAGCGATTCAAAAATTTTAAAAAATTGACTGATTTTAAGCAAAAATAAAAGTCAAATATAAAATTTAAACAAAAAATTAAATAAGGCAAAAATTTGGAAAGCTCAAAGCCCTTCAGTTACTGACTGCATTACGAGTAATATCCAATATAATGTATTATTGGTCAATGAGAATATATGTAATGCTTTTTGGAATTGAATGCAAATCAAGGCTTTACGAAAAAAATTGCTGGGAACTTTCGTATAGAGTAAAAAATGCCTACAACCGATCGAGAATACGTTTTCAAGTTTTGAATGTGGTCAGACTAACTCATGTTTGATTTGATTTGATTTATTTGATTTAACATTAGTACAAATAAGAACCATGTTCTTTTACAGTACAACATATAATACTTAAAGCTATATATATTTATTTATTAATGGAAATAACAAGTTTCTGTCAATGTTGCTGTCAATCCAAGTATCTAAAATATTGTACTGGTTCAATTAAGAAACAGTTATCGTCACAAGTCTCATTGCCATTATAGCATTTTTCATTTGATACTAGTGTGCATGGATTTATTTAATTGAATTTTTTACAATTTGTAGCATGAATTCCCTCCCCATTCTCGCAGGGGAGAATCAAAAAACAAACCTAGGCACGTCTATCCCAGAGTAGTCAGCTCCGTGTGGAGTGTCTGTACCATTATGGCTGGTTTTTAAACCTGTGCGTAGGTATTAAGGTTCCCAAAGAATATGGGAAGTTCACCCGGAAAATAAAACGTAAGCTCGAAATATCAGGAATAACATTATTACTTCAGGTGGCAGCCACAATAGTGAAAATCCACCCATTGGAACTCCCACGGTCGAAGCGAGGATTCTGGAGGCCCAACCAACATTTTCCCAATCACTGCAGCATGAAACAATGGCAGACACGTTGGGATAGCTTGGAGAAAGGACGCCGAACCCATCACCTTATCCCACGGATCGGTGAACTTCTACCTCACCCAAATTCAAGGTGGGCACGGTTGTACACTGACTTAGATATTTTTCGAAATGCCGTTGTTGCTGCTCCAGAGATATTTTATGTAAACATTTTTTAAAATATCTGGTTGACCATTTTCTGGACAAGCCCATATGTTCTCTTCAAGTGTCCTAGGCAGGGCACGGACTTTACCACTATTGTGGCAGATCGCCACATTTTTTTAATATTTTAATATCTACCACTCTTACCGCCACCGAAGTCTTAAAATCTACCACTATTTCCACCATGATGAAATTTGTAATTTTTGAAAAATTAAAATATTTGCAATATTTTGATCCGAAAAATATTCAAGTCGGTAAAATTTCAACAACAGCACCATTACTTAAAGCATTCCCTTTCAATAATGTTTGTGTCGAAATAAATACTAATGAATGAAGAGCATTCATTTTGTATAATAAAGATAAAATAAATAATTCATTTTCTAAAAATATTGTATGAGGCTCACATTTAAGTAGTGAGAAAAATTTATTGGAAGAATTATTATTTAAGAATGTAAGTGACTATTTGTGTTCATTATTGGTTTAACCGTGCGGCAGTGCAGCTGCAGCAGTGGCGTAGCGAGCATAACTGGCGCCCGGGGCAAAATAATTTTTTGGCGCCCCCAATGAAATAATGAAAAAAATTATGATATATTATATGTATTTTTTAATATTTAGTACAAATAATTATAATACACTTATTAAATTACATTAATACAAATAACACTATGCGTGGAAATCAGAAAAAGGTTCTGTACACGACAGTTCATTATATTTTGTTTCAGATTTAGGGTCTCTTAACACGAAAATCGCAAAACAAGTTTTTATAGTTAAGCCTAGTAGGGTAAACTGGGGTACTCTTTACTTTGGTGCACATTTGACTAGACGTTTTCGGTATGAACGAACCGTTATTTTACAATAATTTGTTTTATAAATTTTGCATCATTGTATTTCAGTAATCGTCATGAAGTTCGACGATTCTTGCATTACATGAAGAAATTAACAGAAAAGTTTTTATGTTTTGCGCGCGTAACTGTTATTTTCCGGCACTGATACGTAACGACTTCCTGACCGAGTTATAAAAGTTAATCAAAGTACCTTTTACAAAAGGTAAAAACTATTTATTTTTTTGAAAATATAAGTGAATTTCAATAAAACTAAATATAAACTAAAAAAGTTTTAAAAAAAAGATGCCGAGAGCATTTTGGTACATTTGACATTTTTGATTGAGGTACATTTGACAAATATTAGTTGTACGAGTACAAAGATCGAGTAACATCGAGATGTTACCAATTCATTTAAAAGTTTTTTAATATATTTCTAAATTGGTTTAAATAAAAAAGGTGGTTTCAAACATCAAAATAGGAATATCATTAGCCGAAGAAATAAAAGGACATGAAGAGAACAGAACGTTGGTTGACGAATGAAGAATGAAAGTATAAGGATATTAGTAATTCTGACCTTTGATTCTTTTGGGTTGTTCTGTGATGCTAGTCTTATTTTTTCCCAAGTGTTCAGCCACTTCACTTTTAAATTATTTTTTATGTAGAGCATTAACATCAGTCGAATTCCCATAAGCGTTAAAGACACTTGTGGTTATCGTTAACTGGCCCTTAACTACCTAAACTGTTAACTCGTATCCATAACATCTTTGCTAGCAATGGTTATTACTAACTTTGACAGTTCGTTAAAGATAACTGTTGCTTGCTCAACTACTCGCTAACTGAAATAATAAAGTTTATATTTTTTAATTTCAATTAAGTAAATTTTACTTTATTTAATTTTGACATCAATTGTATCGAACTGATCATGTTACATTCGATATTTTAACTATATTCTACTCTTACAAACACGAACTAAAGATGTATTGAATTTTTGTATGAATAAGGCTGGTCTATTTTGAGAAGTAAAAGCATGACTTTCTCAAATTTTTCAATTTCTTCACAACAAAATATTTGTCAGAATTTTCACGCAACAAAAAAATGAATGTTGCGAGTGAAATTTCACGCAAACGGATAGAGTACTAGGATTTACGTGTTTTTTAAAGATTTTATAAGATTTATAAGATTTTTAAAGTTTTTCTCACTTTTTTCAAATATAGTCGCATATGTTGAAATATATCTTGTACACTTCTTGTTCAATATTAATAATCATGCTAAGCCGAATAAAATTTCTAATTTTCTTCATGTTTGATCAACAAATTTTTTCATTTGGATAAGTAGTTTTTGCGCTATCATAATTCACAAAAACTCGAAAACTATTTTAATTTTTAGTGGAGAATATAAACTACCGCCGAAAGAAATGCGTGCAAAAATACGGTCAGGAGATGCATTTGAGTGAAGACGCTAAAATTCGACATTGTACTATATTGTACATATTTTATTCAATTTTACACTGATTTATACTGAAATAGAAATAAATATTTGAAGTGCTACTCTCAGGTTTGGAAAAACATCTTTTTCTTTAAATGGAAGTTCTGGCCCATTTAAGTCTGTATTATAAAACTCACCCAAATTTTTACAATTCTTTTCAAGATCGTTGTACGGATTATTCTTACTTAATAAATTTTCAACGTCAAGAAAATACCAAAATTTGGAATTAAGGTCCCTTGTCTTGTAAATTAAGAACTTATTTCCTGATGCAGACGACCAAGAACGCTTTTCATAACGCCAGATTTTTCTTTCTGCGGAAAGACCATATCTCGAGTCAATTCTCCGCGCATTTGTCGGCGACATTTTATACGGATTGTTGTATCGATTCTCCATTTTTTACAAAGATTTTTAGCCTTTTCGATAACTTTTTCACATATCTCGTTACGAATTTCTGCAAGTTCAGTCGCCAATAATTTGAGATCATGGAACGCTTCTTTAAACTTAATTTTAGGACCTTGTAATCTGAGCTGCACACGGTCAATTCTCTTAGAGTTCATGCCAGAAATGGACTAAAGTTATGATATTTAAATTCGATTTAAGATAAAGATTGCAGCATTTCTGGTGTACCACTTGTGGCAGTATTTTCATGTGCTAATTTTTCTTATAGTTCTACGTATTCTTCCAGTCCCTCGACAATAACGCTAACTGCTTGCGCTCTGGCGCTCCATCGTGATACAGATTCACGTTTAACAGATTTTTTAAAGCATATTTTAACAATTTCCATCGTAATATTGAACGTGAGAAAAAGAGACGTATGTTATCAATTCTTCGAAAACATGTTACAAAGATTGAATCTTGGTTAGCTGTCACCAGCTATCACAATGTTGCCTTGTTAGCTATCACAATTTACAAATGTTGCCTTATTTTTTTTCTATTATTCTTTGTTGAACGCCAGATATGTGATTTGACATAAGGGCAGCATTATCATAGCATTGTACCCTACAGTTGGCTAACTTAATTATTAATTTAATTAATCAAAACAAATTTTTTTGCAAAACTTTGCTTGTCTTGAGAATGATTTGGCGCCCCTCTGCTAGTGGCGCCCGGGGCATGATGACACCCCCTGCCCCCTCCTCGCTACGCCACTGAGCTGCAGAACATTCTTTTTCCACAATGAACACTATTAAATCTACAAAACGAAAGGGTTGGCAAACTGTTGCAAATTTTACTTGAAATTTTGTCAAGAGTTAAAAAAAATAATTTTTGAAAATTAAGTCATAAACTTATTGTCAAATTCTCGCTCAGTCACATTGCAGACATCTTAGAATCGATCAAGGTTAATTTTAAGTTGGTGGCAATGACAACTTTTTTTTTTGTCTCATAGAGGTCGAGGCACTCTAATATACATATTTAACGGGTTCTGAAAGAAATACTGATTATTTATTGTTCCTTTATGTGATAAATATAATAAAATTTAAAAAGTATTGGTTTTAATTTATGTATTTATTCACATATTATTACTTAATAAAAAGTATCCTTAACAATAAAAAAGTACTTTTTGCCTTTGTTAAAAAGTACTCTCGAAAATTATCCGATATCATCACTGATGTAGATGGTTTAATACAAAAAAAAAAATTCAAAAATTGGTTGGAAAATGTGAAAAATTGCGAAAACCCAGAGAAGCTTTTTTGTATGGAATTTTTGTATTTTTTATAAGAAAAGTCACATATCATGTGACTGGTGGTGTTGCAAATCAAATTTTTAATAAAGAATTTTGCGTTGAAAAAACTTATTTGAGCCTCCGGCAAAATTAAAAGGATTTTAATAAATGTCAGTTTGTTGATGGAAGGTTATTGCTCTCATGTTTCTGTTTTTCTTAATATATATATTTTTATATATTTTTGGCAGAAATCTAATTTATGTTAGGACCCCAATTTATTTATTAACTTTGCAATATCTCATAACTTTTTATTAGTCTTATAACGAAAACCATTAATAAAAGACATATTTAAATGTTCTCTTCTAAGATCCAATTTCTTCACAGTCCGGTAAAAGTTACCGTTCTGGTAAACTCACAACTTGCTGGAAAATCATACCTACATTTCCGGCGAGTTGTGAGTTCAGCCTTAAAGGGTAAAAACATATTTAAAATAAAATTCGGCTCTTGCTAAATTAGATTTGTTCCACATTGTTTTGTTTTTTGTTTTATTGTCTGCTAGTTTGTTCATGTTTATTGTTCATTGTTCATGTTATATATATTTTTGTTAATTTTTTTGTATATACATACATGTGGTACCATATAATACAGGTACCATGGTATATAATATGGTATATAATACACAATATATATATCGTACCTCCATATTATGTACCAACGATTTTTGTTATTGTAAACAGTGTTATGCATATTTTTTAATAAAAGAAATATATAGTTCTTATATGAAATATTAAATTTGCCACATTTTATTTCTATCTACCACACTTTTTGAGTCCACTACCACTAAATGTTGTTTTCAAGTTCGTGCACTGGTGCTAGGTTCGTTGACGCTTGAAGTGAAACTTCGGTCCGCCTCTGCAAAGTGGTGATACCCCAAAACTTTGTGAACCTCATGTTGAGAAGGAAAATCAACTGGTCAGTGGTAAACTCTTTTTCGAACGCATAATGCACGACGAGCTTCGAAGAGTCGTAGTCAGTGCTGCTTTTTTGGCTTTTTATAGCCAAAAGTGACTTTTTTCTCTAGGCCAGTTTTTGGCGATTTTATTTTTCTTATGAAAATTTTTTTACTATAAAATGCTCATATCTAGCGACCAAGATTTTTATAAAAAAAGAGAAAATTACATTAACACTCTACTATATATCTTTAGAGTTTGGTACAAAGGACTTAAGTCAGAAAATGTAGTTTTGAGTAAATTGAAATTTAAGATTGTTTTATTAATTGCAAATCAGGGTGAAATACTTTTTAATAAGCAATGATGCAGAATTAACATATTAATAAAGATAAATACTTTCACCAAAAAAATTGGAAGATTAATTTTCTATTCACCAAGTTTCCGATGACTTAAGTCCTTTTGCCCAAACATTTTTTATAAATTTCGAAAAGCAAAGAGACTTAAGTCAGGAAATAAAACAAAGATCAAGTAAAAAAAACAAATTATAATACGTTTGATTATGCATCTAAGAAATTTCAGCAACGTAACATAAGAGATAAAAATATATATTGAAATTGCTGCATCATAATCAACTTCTGAATCCTCTTAATCTGGATCTATATCCTCATTGATTTCAGTAACTAAATTTATATAAATTCATGGAATATTGGTAACTCGGAAATGATAATATATGAGCTCGGACTATATTAATTACCTCTTCAGACTTTTTGTGCGCGGGTATTTTTTTACCTCATCGATCATCCGTCGTTATACTGAGGTGCATTTTATTTTTTTAAAGCGTTCGACATAAATTTTTCTTTTTCATCTAAAGTACTACGGAAGCACCCGTTACATACAGCCACTCCTTCCCCATTTACTGCTAAAAAGTACTCGTATGAAACCGTCCTTTTTTTCAGACTCCCAACTTTCCTTTCCGAGAAACATGTGTATCCTTCGCATGAATATGGCTTGCAATAAAGGAAACACTTTTTGCATACGTCCCTAGCGACCAGTACTCGTCAAAAATTATTTGTCTTATCTCATCCTTGAGAAACGCGCTGCATTTCTTCCTATTCGGTTTTAAGATTTGTAGCTCCCTTGCTCTGTAGTAATGTAGCTTTACCCATTTTGCATTTTTGATGTTCTCTCTGTCCTAGAACGCTTACACCACTTTGACATTTGCTGATGGCATAGATAAGGATGTCTCCACACTACTTGCGCTGACGCGTCCACTAAGACTATTGCTGCATTTAGGAATGAAGTCCTTATCATTTATGCTGTCATCAGAGTCAATATTAAAATTGTGCGTTGTGGGTGACAAAACGTATTCTACAGCGGACTCATTTTTTGCTAAGAAATATTAATTGTTTTCTTTTGTGTATATTTCCACAAAACTGAATGGCTGTTCAAATCTCCGAATTCTGATGACTAGAAAATATTGCTGACATTTATTGACACTTCAGAGAAAATCTGCTTTTAAAACGCAATTGTGATCTACCAAATGCATTCCAATGCAACAAAAATGTATTTTGAAACATGTATTGTTGTGGACTTAAATATTTTTAGCTAAAAAAATTTTTTCAAATGCGTTGCGCAAAAAGACTTAAGTCTTTTGTACCAAACACATAATGAAATTTCATGACTTAATTCCTTTGGACCAACCAATTAGAATGGGGTGCAGTTATAATACATCCAAGTAGTTGACAGCAATCGAAAGAGGAAAAATTATTGATTAGAACCCAATCAAAAACCCAAAATCCAATTTTTTGACTTAAGTCCTTTGTACCAAACTCTTAAGATATATACCCTGAAAAATATCAACTGTAATATTAACAGTCGGCCACTGCTATTTCAAAACACTGTTCGATTAAATGATTTGCGTTTAAGTAAACTATTTTCTTTATTGAATGAACGTTTCAAAGTATTTTTGTGCTGTTAAATTCATCTGTTGAAATATTTTTGTGTTTTTGTTGAATTGTCTTTTTTCCAAAGCAACACTTTTTAGATGTGTTTTGCTATATTCATATTATCGTTGCCAATAGCTCAGTGGAAGTGCACTAGACTGTCATGCGGGGGGACGTGGGTTCGAAGTATCAATAACTGTAATTTAATAAGTGAAATAATAATAATTCTGTTTGCTTTAATAGTTTGAACAAAAATAACCTACAAAATAAAATTCTTACAATAAAAAAGAAAATTGCAATTTTCAAATTTTTATTTAAAAAAAAAAATATTTTATATAAAAAAAAAAATTTTTTGTTAGCCCTTGCCGGATTTGAACCGTGGACACTCGAGTACTAGACGCACACGTTAGCACACTCGGCTATACGTGAACTTTCAAACCAGTGATAAAATTTCAAGTGAAATCTGTTATTTCAACCCATGATTTGTTTGATAAAACAGCATTTTTTCCCTGAGTGCGAATCGCGGAAAGGAGTTTAACCATCACTTGGGAAAAAAAAGAAATGCAATTTCCAAAATATACTTAGGCGAATCGGTAGTGCATCTCAAAATCAACTTTTCTTCCAGTTGGCTTCTAGGGAAATGATTTCCAGAGAAATGATTTAAAATTTGTACGTAATTGATGGTAATCACGCTCAAAAATATGCAATAATTTGACATGTGGCATCTCGAATCATGTGTCACATAAGAGTATGAAACAATGTAAATAACTATGATAATTTAAAGTAAATTGTGGTTCGTATTCAAAAGCAAAGTTAAGATAGTCAGCATGAAAAAGTAAGTATCTATTAACTAAAAACAGTGAGTTTACCTGAAATAATAAAATGAGCTAAGGTCCTTTTCTATTAAAGGCTATTTGCCTCAAATACGTTTAAAATTTGTTTTTTTATTTCTTAAATATAATTTTTTATAAAATATTTTAAAAAAAAATATGTTTGTAAATCCATTGCCAGTACAAATAGGTACTTGTTGTACAAAAAACTAGTGAGTAAAATTAGATATAAAAGTTTGTTTTATTTCTTTTTTTATAATACAATGAACAAATATTTTGGCTATTTTTTTACATTTTGGCTATTTTTGTTTTGTGTTTTGTGTTTTGGATATAAAAATAAATTTACTAAGGCAACACTGGTCACAGTAACTTTTGCTACAATAAAATGATCGTTAGCAATCCGTGCAAATGTCCATGGCTGACAAGGAAGGACAGTGTTGCATCAAAAATTTCGAGTTAATAATTGCAAATCTAACTCTAATGTTCCAATAAAAGATTGATCTCTCGAAATAGTCTTAATAATTTGGATTATATTGAAAATAATTTTATTTTAAGTAGTTTATTTTTAATTAAAAAATTTCTTTGCTGGTTTCATCGGTTAGCATAGTTGGCTAATTTTGAATTTAAAAAAGTGATTAATTTTTTGAAGCCATTCGAAGCTCCTTTTAAAAGTTTTTATTTTAAAATATCACAAGAACTTTTCAGAAGCTCTTTTTAAAATGTACAGCTTTAAAATGAAAACAAACGTAAGTAGTCCAAAATCTTGGTACAACTTTTCAAAAATAGCAAGTTTCCGCTTCTTTTTAAAGTTTAGTTTTCTCAGCAGTCGTCATAAAATGAAAGCTGAATTTTTATATCAAGTTTCTCTCGATTACTTTGCCTTGACAAAATTCGCGGACATCCTGATAATTTTGTTGCATTCAATGAATTCTGAATTAAATAGTTATGTTTATCAATTCTATGTCAAATATCAATCAATTCTCTGGGATTTTTTCATAACTTGATCATTTATAAATCGACTACATTACAACGTCGAAAACTTCAGTTTGAATTTAACGATAGTGAATCAAATCAAATTTAACCTTGAGAAATTACAATAAAACGACAATTTCAATAAAACGGCCCTTAGTCTACTGAATTTTCAGCGTTGCTATTTAAATAGCACCTGTTCCAAATAGCATAGAGGCAAAATTAACCCCTGGTGTCACAATGGCATTTATTGGGCTAAGCCACTTTCACTAGATTGCAGATCTATATAGTTGCTGTGAACATAAAATATCTTGAACTTTTTGAACAATGGAGTCTCTCTTGGATCGGAAAATACGCCAGCACCTTCAATTCAGTTCATGAGAATGTTAAATTGTTGATTGAAGAATCTAATATGAAAAATCTAACATCACATACACCTCATCCATTTTCAACATATCATGAATGTTTAAAATATATGATATGCCTTGAACCAACAAATAATTGTTATTTTGGAAAATGCTCTGAGTGTTCAGGTGCAGGACATCTAATAGTTGAACTAGAAAATATTTTTGAAGCAAATTACATTGAAGAAATCAAAAGCAGGCAGTGGACTTACGTAGATACCTACCTTGGAAGTAATGATATCTCCGGTTGATAAATACTTACAAACATTGAAGATTAGTTTGAAAAAATTACTTCTTCATTCATTCCTTGTGAACAAGCAAACTGAATACATGAAATATAAAAAACAAAACCTATTGGAGACTGAATGCATTATCGTCTGTGATTTTTCTGAGAACTATGCTTTTGTTGTCCAAAATGCTGCACAATGCTTTCACTGGAATAATGATCAGGCCACAGTATACCCATTTGCAATATATTACAAACATAATGCCGGCAAGCATTATATCCAAGTGAAAAGTTTTGTGATATTTTCAGAATGCTTGCATCACGACACTATAGCCGTTCAAGTATTTCAAAAACATTTGGTGACTTATAAAAAAGGAATTGCAAAATATTTAAAAAATCATATATTTTTCTGATGGGTCAGGTGCGCAATATAAAAACAAGAAAAACTTTGTTAATCTGACTCATCATGAGAAATATTTTGGTGTGGCCGAAGAGTGGCACTTTTTTCCAACGTTTCATGGTAAGGGTGCGTGCGATGGATCGGGTGGGACTTTGAATTGATTAGCTGCTAGAGCTAGTCTTCAAAGACTATCGAATCCAATTCAATTATTTGAATGGGCAAATGAGTCAATTCCTAATATTACGGTGAAATATGTTACCAATGAAGAATATCACGAGGAAGAACGAAAACGACAAACGAGATTCAAAGGGCTGCATAAAGTGCAATCTAAGCACTTTTCCTTGCAAAACGAAAATTCATCTGTTTAAGTTACAGTCGTGAAATAAAATGTATATTTTTTTATTTTTTACTTTTATTTTTTTGAAGTGAAACTTCTTTGGCGGCGAGTGAAATTTCAAGGTCTCTTATTAGTGACGCTAGGCTTACGTTTTGAATTCATATTAAGCATCTCATAAGAGTCAAAAGCCCTATTACTACGCCACATAGGCATATGACATATAAGCAAACAAAATGCAATTAATATACAACGAGTTTTTTATCTAACTGTTATTTTTTGCCTTGTTTTTTTTTCGGGGAAAAATAAAGGTTACTTTTTACTTTTATTTGATCGGCCAAAAGTAACAATTATTTTGTGAATTTTAGTTTTTCGGTCAAAAAAATTATGCAATCTGTGTTTTTTAAAAGGCCGCTTGACAGATGTTGACACCATCAGTAAAATGTCTCACCGATAAGATGAAAATAATATATCAATACTTTTTTAGTCGGTAAAATTACCTTTGAAAACATACAAATTGCCTGATATTTTTGATCGATAAAATAAAATTCAAAAGTAACTGTTAATTTTTGCCCAAAAAAATATAAGGCACAAAATAACTTTTATTTATTTCGGAAAAAATAAAATAAAACAATAAAATAATATAAAAAGATAACAGTGATTATGTGACTTTTTCGATAAAAACCATAAACGGTACGGTCCCTGGATATAAATATTGAATGAACAGAATATTATTCCATTTTGTGTTGATTGATTTTCTTTTCAAATACTTTCTCTCTATTTCACTCTAAAATCTATCATATTTTTTACTGTTTAAGAAGTTTCACTTCTGCCACATGTACGTTGCTACACGCGAGTTTTTTTTTATACAAGCATGAAAAATTGATCTAATGATAAGTTAATAATAAAAATAATTTGTATTTACTTTGTTTCTTTTATTTTTCTGCTGCATCAGAATACTCGATACTAATTAATAAGTAATCCCTTGTTGCAAAATATCATATAAGTTTGGTTGTTTCTTAGGAGCTTGCCATTGTAACATTTACTTTAGTAACCGAAATCATTTTGCTCGTTTTGTAAAGTGACAAAAGGAGCTGACGTCTGAGATCCCTGACGTGGGGGGCACTGCGTAATTTTCGATCGTAAGTATTTAATATTTTCCGATCCAAGAGAGACTCCATTGTTTGCTAAAAAGAGTTTTGTAGTTTAAAAAATAAGGAACAAAATGATATTTATTTATATTAATTTTAAATGGGTTAACGGTATGTAAAAACTAGTGTCTGACCGAATGTGAAGTTTTGCCGAAGCCGAAGCCGATTCTTCGGCAAAATGTAAATAATCGGCAGAAGGCCGAAGCCGAATAAAAAACAAATGTTTTAAAGTCAAAAAAATTATAAAAATTTATTCTTTGCTTTTGTTATATATTCATTTACAATTTCCGTACAAAACAAGTAAAGAAAGTCTAAAGTCGGTCTAGGCCGAATATGAAATACCCTAAACCCGCTTTTCAAAAGCAAAAAATTTTTATTGTAAATGGGCGTCTCCAAGGGCGGATGAAGCCTATATTTTATATGCATTTAAATGTTGATGAAAAATTTACACATACCAAGTTTTAGTCCTGTAGCTCACAGTTAATGCCTTTATTGTGCTTTCGCTATGGGAGGTGGGCGTGTTCATGGACGGATTACTTCCAATTTTTGAACACACCTTAGTTTTGGTATAAAATACATGCATACCAAATTTAATTTATCTATGACAAACATAACCTTATTTATTGAGTTTTAAACTTTTGGGGTTGTATGGGATGTAGGCGTGTCTGTAGGCGGATGACGTCCATTTTTCACAACCATCTTTGTCTTGTCATAAAAAACATACGTGCCAAATTTTAGCTCTGTAGGTTAAACAGAGGCTTATTTATTGCGTTTTCAATTTTTTGGTTGTATGGGAGGTGGGCGTGTCCGTGAGCGGATGGCGTCCATTTTTCGAAAACATCTTTGTGTTTGTATAAAACACATACATATCAAATTTTATTGTTGTAGGCTAGTTATGAGCTGAGTTATGCAGTTTTCAATTTACGCGTTGTATGGGAGGTAGGCGTGTCCGTGGGCGGATGGTGTCCACTTTTCAAAACCATCTTTGTTTTGTTACAAAAAACTTATGTGCCAAATTTTAGCTCTGTAGGTTAAACAGAGGCTTATTTATTGCGTTTTCAATTTTTGGGTTGTATGGGAGGTGGGCGTGTCCGTGAGCGGATGACGTCCATTTTTCAAAGACATCTTTGTGTTGATATAAAACACAAACATATCAAATTTTATTGTTGTAGGCTAATTATGAGCTGAGTTATGCAGTTTTCAATTTTTGGCGTTGTATGGGAGGTAGGCGTGTCCGTGGGCGGATTCAAAAAATATTCATAAATATGTGACCATGTGTACCAAGTTTCATTCAATTATCTCAACTCCTTCTTCTTATCCTGTGTATACGGACAACACACAGACGGACGGACGGACGGACGGACGGACATGGATAGCTCGACTCACGTGGTGACGCTGATCAAGAATATATATACTTTTCTATACCGGACTCGTTTCGTTCTATGCGTTACAAACGTTTGCACAAAGTTAATATACCCTGACCTTTCAGGTTTAGGGTATAAAAACGTATAAAATCATTAAATTCGAATTAAATGTAAGAGTTTTTCTACAAAATTCTGATGTTTCTGTAATTGATTTATTGACGTCAGGATAACGTAGAAAAAATGTTATCAATTTTTGACGCAGTCGATAAAGCTACTAACTGATACTAACTGATTCCGCCGAGATTGATCACAAAATAGCAAATTCGGTCGGTCAACCATTTTAAAAAAGGTTTTTTTTACCATTAATTTCGTAATGTTTCCGCACCTTAGAACTGAATTTCGGCACCTTAGTTTTTGTTTTTCATGCAACACGAGCGATTTTCGTATTTTACAGAGTTTGCGGTAATGATCATACCTCAGCTCCTATTAAACATACAGTAATAAATGAATAAAAATAATATTAATTATACCTTAGGCTATTATCTTGCATATCAGAAAAATTAATTGGGATGTTACTTAATTTAAAAACAAACGTTATAGTTTCCGAAAATAATCGTCATTTTTGGTAACTTTGAAAAAAAATTTTATAGAAAAAAGTTAGTGGCAGACCTATTTTTTTGGTATTAGGTACGTCTTAGTAAGAAATTTAAATATAAATTTTTTAAAGTGACTACTTAGATCATAAACTTTTTGGGTTACATCACTTTGAAAAATAAGAAATCTCAAATTTACCCCAAATTTGGGGTCAAGTATCTCCAATGGGCACGGGTGAAAAAATTTGAAATTAATGTTAAATAGACTACGTAATAAGAGGATTCTGATGATATAAAAATTAAAGCGATTTTTATGGTTCATTAAAAAGATACAGCATTTTAAAATTCGTGCATTTTATTACATGAGGTATGAGTATTAAGGTGGGTCACCCCATATGGGGAAAAAACGTTTGCATTAACCGCCCCTAATATGAATGCTTATGTTGAGAGGATTTCAGAACAATTCATTTTTATTTTTTTTGTGAACCCAAAATCTGCCCCAAATGGTCTTTTTTGTATAACTTCACCAGTTTTTACCCGATCGTGAAAAGAAGTATATCTTTGGATAGGTCTCAATTAGTACACAAACTTCCCTAAAACTTTAAATTTTTTTTAATGTAACAAAAGTTCATAAAAAATCATTAAACTTTTGTGAAGAAACTATTAAATTTCATTCGTAGGAAAAAAAGTACCAGAGAATCAAAATTTTAGTGAAGTTCGTTTTCGCTTTTGGATTTTAGCCTTCGGTTCATCTTGGTTTGGGTTCGTTTCTCATACCATATTTCTTTACATTCGGTCCAGTCGTTCAGGCGTTATTGAGCCATATATATTTTATTACTTAAAGCGCCCTCTATCGAAAGTTTTTATAACTTCTAAAAGTCTGTCTTGTATTACTAGGTCAGAAGAACCTTCGTAAAATTTCATCAAAATCGCTCCAGTCGTTCAGCCAGTCGACCGTTTAGCCATATTATTACATAAAAAAACAATCTAACAAGCAAAGCAGCAACTAAAGGAAAAGGCACACAACCTCACACACAAGCGAACAAAATATTTTACTAAAAACAAACTATCTGCTATTCATAAAAAATGCGCTTCGTGAAAATTAACACAAACTTAACAAAACTACCGTCTAATCACGATGTTATTGAGTATCTACTGTTTCTTCAGCATGAAGGTACCGAAAGTGTCGCCAAGCATAGAAAACTTATATAAATTATAAACTTTCGATAGAGTTAAATAATAAAATATATATGGCTCAATAACGCCTGAACGACTGGACCGAATGTAAAGAAATTCGGTACGAAAAACGAACCAATTCGTAAGAAATGCTACATTTATCATTTGAATAAAATTTTCAACGAGTGAACACCAACTTATGAAAGAACAGAAAAGGAGAGAAAACAAAACAAACATTAGAAAATGTTCCAAATCTGGAATTTTGAACGGAGTTCACTGAATAATTAAAAAAAATTCTAAAAACTTATAAAAAAAACTGTTTAGCAAAGCAAAAACATTCTGCAAAAATAATCGGCTATCTTGGCCGAAGCCGAAGCCGATGCCGAAGGTCCAAATATCGGCCGATTATGCCGATTACCGAAGCCGAAGCCGAATAATCGGTCGGACACTAGTAAAAACCCATTTAAAAATACATAACTAAGTTCTATTTTTTGCAAAAACAATTTTTTAAATACAATCCTAAAAGCTAATGCAATTAAGTGCAAAATAAAAAAAAAATTACATTAATCGGATCAGTCCAAGTGGAGACAATTTATTTTCATTATAAAGGATCGGAGAAAATCCAGCAAATTATCAAAAATTCAAATGTGAATATATTAACAAAAAAATTTTTTGAGCAAAGTCCTGAGATACGCGCCAATTTAATTTGTTCAAGGATACAGAAAAACAAATTTATCGCATTTGTAGAACTCCATGTTTTTTTCCCCCTAAACCCGTGCGGTTGGTAAAAGAATGACCCATTTGCATAATGCGATAATTTTGAGGTACAAATTAAAGAAAATAATGGAATTAAAAATTTCACCCGATAAAAAAAAAACAGTAGTTTTTGACTTCTTTTTCAGTTAAACTCTTTACCGGAGTACAATAGTGTAGGCTGTGGTTATAAATAAATTTCACTTTAGAGATGGAGATTGATTGCACAAGGACATGCTGACATTTGTCAATTGTCAATAATCACTATCGACCGAAGCTAAATTGATTGATATATCAATACCTCAACTTATATTTGCATTTAGTTCCTCGGATTGTCTACAATTTACTTAAGTCAATGCATCCTCAACCCAACGCCACAGCAATATACCGTGTGCTGCCTAAGGATCTTTCATTCAAAATACAGATAATATTATGATTGCTTAATGCTTGCACGCACATTCAGACGTCTTCAATTGACACAAAGTGCGAAACTTATGTTTATGATATCAATATCAAATGGACAAATTAATATTATGTTGCTGTGTGTACTTGTTTATGTTTGAATAACCACCGCTAACATCTAGTTTCCATCCCACTTCCATATTCATCAAAAACAACAGTTTGTCATTAAGTATAACAATTGTTTGGTAGTTCAACCCTTTCATGTTCTGTTTTCATTCAATTGAATAAACAAACTGTTCACAAGTCAGACAAACAAATATTCTGCATTATTCACACACAAACATATGGATGTACAGATTGTTTTAACTAAAATATCAACAATGTATGAATGTTCATTTGTATGCATCGTTGTTTGTATATTTGTGTGTTTGACCTCGTATGTATTCTCACATCAGAATATTTTTAAATTTAAGCCATGAACATTCAACCATCTATTCATTGTCAGTCAGTCCATCAAGCTTTTGTCTTTACTTGACTGGATGTCTACGAAACTGATACTGGTTAAATGTTGATTTCCTCCAAGAGTTGTGCAAAGTTGACTTGTCCACTAATAATAATTGCTTCATATTCAGTTACATTTTTACACTTTAACATATAACTTCCGACATTCGTTTTCTTGCAGCGATTTCTGTGAAACCATATGAGCAACGTCAACAAAAACAAAACATTAACAGCGACAATTGTTATTCCCGCTGTTAAATACGAAAGGAAGACTGTAGCATAGTTCATTGCATATTTGACTTCGATTCACCCTACATATCTAATAACCGCATTATTCACGGCCTAACCGGACGAAGATGAAATCGATCGGTATGGTGAGAACTTTGAGGTTGTTATTACAAAAAAGGCATGTGAATAATATGATTTCATATTGCCAAAACGTTAACGGTGGGCTTTCTTAGCTTCTGTTCAACAAGATACATATGAAATTGAAAATATTATCTTCGCTTCACACAGTTAATACAAAGCTCAAAATCAGACAGCTATTCCGAAAACCTAAGATAAAGCAAAAAAGGGCTATTCCCAACTACGGACAAATAGCATTGCATCGTGGCATTTGTAAAATATTATATCAACACAACAACAAAATGTAAAAATTTGCATTTGCCCGACTGTGTCAAACCTGCAACAATTAAATCCTGTCATGAAGTTATGCTTGGGCAAAACTGGTCAAGAAGATTTTCATGGAATTTATAATTCTCTGGGGTATCTCATTATCTGCAGAGGGGGAACCAAGGCCCTTCGGCGCCAAAGCCATACACAGTTTGTGCCTCAACCGCCACGTTTTTATACATATTTAACCATTTTTACCCAAATTTTTATTTTTTTTTGGCATCACCAAACATACTAAAGTTCTTATCCAATACAGATTATCCTTAATTATTTAATTTCTTAAAGATTCTTAAATATTTAAGGTAAATAATTTGCCATGTAAGAATTGTCAAAGTTATGTTATTGCATACCTTTATGGTAATAAGTAACATTCTTGGTTTAGATGTCCTTTATTAGCGAATTTCTTTATTTCGCAAAAAACTTTAAAAAAAAAAATTGTTGTTCAAAAAATATATAAAACCAAAAATGTCTTTCTATCATAAAAATGTAAGATTTGTTTTTTCATCCTTAACTATTTAATTTCTTAAAGATTCTTAAATATTTAAGGTAAATAATTTGCCATGCAAGAATTTTCAAAGTAATGTTATTGCAATTTGGTTATGCAATTACCATTGTGGTAAGTAACATTCATGGTTTAGATGTCCTTTATTAGACAAACTAGTGTAAAAGCCCGTCCTACGACGGGAAGGAACCATTTAGAGTACAAAATGCGACAAAAAATTTATTGGATTTATATACAAAGGTTTTTATTTGAAAACATGTTTATTAAATTATTTTTATAAAACTTCCGTATATACAACATTTCTAGTAAAAAAATTCTTATGCTTGGTTTTCACTTAGGGCCAGTTTTTCAGTGCGGGTGTAAACTCTAGTCAAATTAAACCAAGGTTAACTCACCAAAATTGGACGTTTAAGCTCGGTTTAAGCAAAAAACAACACATCATATGATAATTTAAGTCAATTCAACTTAAACGAATGCTACAATATCTAGTTAAACAGAGTTTCACATCTCTTTTTGGTGAATTAATCTCAGTTTAATTTGACTCGAGTTTAAACCCGCTCTGAAAAACTGGCCCTTAGTCATTTTTGTTTGACAGGAAATTTAAAAGCTTAAAAAATCACATAAATAACATTTTTTTTTTTTTGCAATTTTTGCTATAAACATGTGAAGGGATCAGTTTTTCCTATTTTTCGCCATTGTCAAACAGAAAAAAATGACAACGTATTGGCATTTTTCATGTGACTGACAACAACTGACCATTGAAATTGACATAGTGAAAACCATGCTTTAGAATTTTAACCAATTAACCTTGTACCTTGCCATCTATAATGCTTAGTTTTACATCATCAGCCCGCTAAAACTGCCCATGACTAAATACCAGTTCTTTTAGAACAACTCCTACTTTTTGCAATATTTAACCTTGCAATTTATTTATGGTCATTGAAAATGTCAGTTTAACTGGAAATTGACGGCTTCGGAGAGTGAAAGACAAATCTGTGTTTGTCGGGGCCAAATCAATTCTATGTATGAAAACTATTTAATGTTCGCCAGTGCACCTGTTAATACTTGTGCGATGATAAATTAAGTTTTTAGGTTTTTCAAAACTAACCACCTTCCATTACAGATATCTCTTTTGGTATGGAAATTTCGAAGAAGTATTATAATACTTCCAATTTTGAGGTTTAACTTATGCAGTGGCATTCCTGAAGGATAAAATTTATTCAAAAACTCGGCAGGGCAATTTTGCTTATCGCTATCATCACTGTCTTCAATTTAATCCGTGCTCAAATCTCTCACTGTGTCACCAACTAAAATATTTAGAACTTGCTCGTTGACTTCGTTCACTTCGGAATTTTTTGGGTACAGGATAGCAATTTTGGAATAATGGTTGATGATATTCGGACTCAAAGTATCGCCAAAAATCTATTTAACCCTTTCAATGGACTTGTCCATTATATTGGACACTTCGGAAAATTTTTTCTTTTTATTTTCCAAAGTTTTTTTCTAAAATCAAATAGGTTGGTGCTATGAAGTGAAGTTGTGCCAACATGACAAAAATAATTTTAGGGAGATATATAACGTTTAACTTAGTTAGATTTTCGATTTTATGCCCAACAGTAGCCTTCAATTTTTTTATATCGCGTGTTAATAAATTTTGCAAATAAAGTGAGTCTTGTGATTGGTGTGCAAAGTATAATTTTTTTTTTATAATAAAAAAAAAAAAACAAATTGGCCATTGCAGCCCCTGAAAGGACTTTGACCGAGCTTCTAATGATCAATTGTGTTATGTGTGTTATTAAATGTTTGCACACAATTAACCGAGAACTGGACCTACACGTTTTATGCCGAATCCGAACGGCTAAAGTTCATGTTCTCAAGAAGCTTTACATGGCATTATTTATTCTCTGAGGTTTGCCATTGTCTGCAGAGAGGTGGTGACCGATCTGAAAAATTTTTTATTGAAAAAACTTTTCGCCGCGACTGGGGATCGAACTCGGGCTCCGAGCGTACTAAGCCAGACACTTAACCTGCACGCCACGATCACCATAATTTTTTTTTATAATAACATTTGCATAAATAACGCATTTGCATTTGTCTCCGGTTGTTTTAGTTGAACTAAAATATTATAATACAACGTTATCGTGGTTTTTTCCATTATATTAGACAGCCTGCCAAAAGCAAAGCAGCTCATATAAAAATCAGAGGGAAGTTTTTTAATCTTTTTATTGCTTAAATGATGGGAATATAAGCTCAAAAAAATTGTCCACGATTATTCTAGGCAAGCCATTGAAAGGGTTAAGAAGCGAACCTTTACAAACAAAATAATCTGGAATTTCTATGATATCTTCATCTCCATTTCCTAACTCGAGTAGCCAATCGCTAAAACTTGGATCAGAAGACCGAACATTGTGATTTAATTCTAGCAATTCCAATTGACACCAACGTCACTGAATGTAATAATTGCTGTTCAGTTTATGCAGACCGAATAGGTTGCGGTTCTGTTAATTAAAAAGCACTGTAATAGCAAGACATGATGTTTGATGTATAGTAGTTGAGGAAAATGACGATAGTCTTAAAGCACAAAGATTTCCAATACATAATTTAATAACAGGTTCTGGTCCATTGTGAACAGGTCTTAAAAGGTTTAGTAAGTACAAACATTTCAAATGGATAATTTTACAACAGGTTCTGGTCCAGCCTAAACATGTTTTACGATATAGAGCAAAAGGTTTAGTCAGTACAAACATTTCATATGGATAATTTTCTAACAGGTTCTGGTACAGGCTGAACAGGTTTTACGATATAGGTTCTGGTCCAGGCTAAACATGTTTTACGATATAGGGCACGGAGCAGGACGCTTGTCTTTTATATATTAAGATTTCATGTTCTATAAGAAGATGCAAGTTAAAATTTTCAAGAAATTGACTCCACAAAACTTTCTTACCTGAAATACATAAAAAGTTTTTAGTACCTACTTATTTTATTTTCTGTTGAAATAGAAAACAAATCAATCAAAAATAAGTGCTGACTTTGAAAGTGAATAACTCGGTGATGTTACAAAGGATTCCATTCATTTCTTCTTTGTTTGAAATTCTGATTAATTTTCCGTGCAATAATCTTTTCATCTTTTTCATTTTCATTCTCCTCTTCATTTTTATAATTTTCCAAAAAAAATCTTAGCGAATTTCTTTATTTCGCAATAAACTTTGATAAAAATATATAAAACCAAAAATGGCTTTTTTAATGTTCTTTCAAATGATATGCAAAATTGTAGGATTTGTTCAAAGTTTCTATTGTTAAAAACGGTTTATATGTTTAAGGTTTTTTTTTTTGTTCGTTTATTTTTATTAATTTTGCATTTTTGTAATTTTGAATGCATACAAAGTAATGGTGAAGTGAAAGATTCACACTGTGAATTTTTTTTTTGTAGGTTGCCACATGCGTCTATGACAAGGCTGCCAAATATCAGCGTCTCTCGTTGACAGTTGGTTAAGTGGCACTATTTCGTTTACAACAAATTTTTTCGTGTCTTCGATATTTACGATAGAAGAAAAAATTGAGCAACGAGTTTGTATCAAATTTTATGTGAAAAATTGTTTCAACTGTCGGCGCAGTCATCGAGAGACGCTGATATTTGGCGGCCTTGTCAAAGACACATGTGGCAACCTACAAAAAAAATTGTTCGAATCGGACAGTTAAGTCCGGTTCACAATGTGAATGAACCTTCCTTTTTGAACAAGGCGTAATCTTTTAAAACAAAAATTTCCATATAAGAAAAAACAATATTTCCCGTCAGTTATATGTACCAGGAAAATTTTATAACGAGATCTTCCATGTCGATAGAACTTCACGGATCATGGATCGGCCGTTAAAGAACCTTGAGGTGGTCACTTATTAGAAAGAAGTCAATAAAGTTGTAAAGGAGGATGGAAGTATACATCATTGGTTAAGCGCACTAAAGTGATAAGTGACCTTTTGACGAAAATAGGTTTACTGCATTGTTCAATCCATCAATATGATGTCTACCTTGTGTAAATATATTGAATAGCCACTGAATGCGTGTCAGTACACAGTTAAAGTTAGTGTTTTGTATTGAGATGCATTGAAATTTAAAAACAAAATCGACGTTCCTGAACATTTGAAATCATTTATCATTTAGTGAGTTAACCATCGCGTAAGGGGTATATTAATTTTGTCTCGACGTGTGTAACACCTAAAAGTAGGCGTGGTAGGTATAGAAAAGTATATGTATGCTTGATCAGCATCACCACCTGAGTTTATTTAGCCATGTCAGTCTGTCTGTCCGTGTGTCCGTCTGTCTGTCGACACGATTACAGATCAAGTAATCGTATTTAAGATCAATCCAAACTAAGATCAAGTTCGAGAATGGGGTAAATCGGATGAAAACCACGCCTACCCTAGTAACACAAGGGGAAGTAATAAGTTCAGAATCCAGCTTACAAAGTAGCAATGTCTTTATATGAGCTCTGGTAGAATAATTAAAAAGATCTAGGCTTTTATAGCGAAATATTGAATTTATAATGTCTTGCTAGAGCATATATAAAATCATTATAAAGAGAGACGTAGAAATGTCTTTAATATGCATTTTTAAAGCTCAGATTGTAGTGGTTATAAAGGGATGGCGACATGTCTCTGTAGTGTCTTTTTACTGTGCATAATAAAATTATTATAAAGATTGCGATTCGGCACATCAACTGAAAAATATTCTTGCTTGAAACGAAAAAACATCGAACTTAATGAAATTTTATCATTTTTTTGGAAGTTCAAGTTTAGCCGGGTGTGCTTGCGTTTGAGTCTAGGAACTCGAATGTACTGGGTTCAATTCTCAACAAGTACACTAAATATTTTTTTTTTTTTTAAATAATGTTTTTTTTTTAATTTTTTAATGAAAGAATTTTTTTAGATTAGAAATGTGTGTGTCATAAGAAATGGATATTTTTTCTACAAATGAAGTTTTGAGTTGAACAAAACAAATTGTTCGGTTACCGCAATTTAAAAACAACTTATGTTAATGGCAAGCAAAATTAATTTCTTGCAACTTAATATTGCGTTTCCCGCAGCTGACTATTATTATGACAACTGTTCAAACGTTTCCAAACGTTTCTTTGCATGCATGTATCCTGCGTTTTCATTCAAAGTGAAGGTGTCATCAGGAGATGTGGTTAATAAGCATACGGGCAGTAAGGAAAACGAAAAGGTAAGATATAATTTATAAATATGTGCAGTAAAATTCGAGCACAATTCGAGCTATTTGGGAGAATTATGGAGTGCCATCATGGCCAGAAGTCAAAAGCGATAAAAAGGTCAATAAGTTTATTGAGAATTATTAATACATTGTTATCCAAGGAGATCAAATAAAATATTTATGTTCAATGAGTTTTAAATGGATTTATACAAGTTTTGAAATACATTGGATAAACTCATTTTCAATTTATTGTGCCAATATTCTCCACCACGATTGAGTCTGAATAACGCCTGAATAGCGCCTGAATAACGCCAAAAAGCGTTTGTAGCAGAGTTCTTGAACGCCGCTGTTCTCACCAAAACACGTATCAATTATCTTCAATAAATGATTCAATGCCAAATGGCTGATATGGTTTGTTAGGCCCAATTTCTGATATTTTCTCGAAAAAGATCACTGAATGAAAATTCAGGGTTTTCCATAAATCATCGTCATAATCTAAATCTTCACTGTCAGCATAAAAATAGTGGTCAGAATTATTCATGTTGCCGGAGTTATTGTTTAGGGTCACTTCATGGTCACTTGGTTTCAGCACAAATTTGGGTGAAGCAGGCACTACATTATCGAGTGCAGCAATAATGTCAATATAGTTCAAACTATTGCGTTTTATTGACGACAATATTTGTCCATTCAACAATTTCATCTTTTTCTGGAATGATATACGTTGTGATTTCAAGTTTCGGTAATGTGTCCCATTTCTTTTAACTTTTCTCCAAGATCGAATCATATCAACAATTTCTTAAAACTTGAAAAAAAAACTTGTATGCGTCGAGATTGACTGCAAATGATTTTTTGAACGACGGCATACTTTTCTTCATTTTATTACTTTAAAACGCTATATTTAAAGACTTTATCAAGACAAACAAAAGACAAATATGATTCGTCTTCGACATAGAGTTGTACATGTCATATATAGCCTAGTGGATAGCGTGCATGACTATGGAGCGTTAGGACGTTGGTTCGAATCCGGATATAACAGGTAAGTACAAATAAAATTTTAAAAGTATAATAAAAATGGCTTTATAATAACAATCGTATTAAAATAAACTGTAACATATAAAAGAAAAAAAAAAAACACAAATTTAGTTTTTTATATTTATTTTTCGCGCAACTCTTTTTTAAGTCTTTGTAAGGAGTATTTTAAAGTCCTTTGAAATACCTCTACACAAGACATTTGTCTTGATAACATGGAGGGGAACACGTCTTTATAACCCATACGCCAAATTGGCCTTATAAGCTCCTATAAAGAACATATAAATACAATTCCATGTTTTTGTAATAATCTTTAAAAGGTCTGTAAAAGAACCTATAAATACTGTTTGTGCTACTAGGGTACCTCCCATACAGCCCCAAAATTGAAAACTCTATAAAGAAACTAATATTAAAGATACAATACTGAAATTCGGTATTTGTGTATTTTATGTCAAAACTTAGATGTGTTAGAAAAATGGGCGTCATTCACTCACTACCAAGCCCACCTCCCATACAACCCCAATATTGAAAACTCTATAAAGAGGCTAATATTAAAGATACAAAACTGGAACTCAGTATTTGTGTATTATGTGCCAAGTATGAGGTGTGTAAGAAAAATGGGCATCATCCACCAACTAACACGGCCCACTCCCATACAACCCCAAAATTAAAAAATCTATAAAGAAGCTAATATTGACGTTACAAGACGGAAACTCGGTATTTGTGTATTTTATGTCAAAATTGAAGTGTGTTTTCAAATGGGCGTCATCCATTCACTAACACGCCCACCTCACATACAACCCTAAAATTTAAAACCCTATAAAGAGGCTAATATTAAAGGTACAAAACGGAAACTTGATATTCGTATATTCTATGTCAAAATTGAGGTGTGTGTTAGAAAAATGTGCGTGATACACAAACTAACACGTCCACCTGCCATACAACCCCAAAATTGAAAACTTTATAAAAAGGCTTATATTTAAGCTGCTGGAAAACAATTTGATATGCATGTATTTTAGACACATAAAAATAATAAAGCCTAAAGATATACCTTATTAGTTTTTAACTTAATTCGGCATATATTCCTGCTCCCACATTCTTCAGCAACCGTTAAAAGAATTTTTTCTCAAGTAAATATAAATAAAACTAAATTTCAAAATCGATTATTATGATATGCAAATAAATTACTAACAGTTATCAAAATTTTTATTTTTCAAAGTACCCAAAGACATAATTTAATGCAGGTACAAATATTATTTACTTTTTGTTATGATTTACAAAGAAAAACCTTGAAAGCAGGGACCGTAATAATTATGAGCAATATCGAAAAAATTAAGAAATAATGATTATTTTCTGATTTTTATTTTTTGTTCAGATAAAAAAATCGTTTTCTGGTTTTTATTTTTTAAATCAAAAATAAAAATTATTTTTAAGTTTTATTATTTTACTCAAGCATAAAAATCATTTTTGATTTTTATTTTTTTTCCTCAAACAAAAAAAACATTTTTGATTTTTATTTTTTTTTCCTCAAACAAAAAAATCATTTTTGAATATATTTATATTCAAGTATAAATTATATTAAAAGGTGAAAATGGCAGAGATTTACCTTTGCGGTCAAGTAAAAAATTTGGCGAATTATTTGTCTTAAGTGTGATTTGACATACATTATTTTGATTGGATTATTAATAATTAATCGACGTATTCGAGGGTTCAGAAAAATTGAGGAAATAACGGAAGGATTTTCCAATATTTGTTCTTCCCTTTTATCCAAAAATTTGAACAGCAACTGGCTGTTTTCGCTATTGTTCGATTGAACTTTCATAATATAAAAAAAACCCCTAAAAACAGCTGCCTCGACTGTAGTCTCAACGTTGTTGTAGTAACTGGTTTAAGCGTAAGCCTATATTTTCTATATATTTCAATTTTTATGAAAAATTTACACATGCCCAAGTTTTACTTTTTTTTAAATAATGAATTTTAATTTTGAGCAAAAATATAAAAATCAACAAATAATTTCTATTTTTGATCAAAATAAATAAAAATCAAAATAATTTTTATTTCTGAGCCAAAACATTAAAAATCAACAATAATTTTTATTTCAGAGCAAAATAAATAAAAATTAAAAATAACTTTTATGTCTGAGCAAAAAAAATATAATTCAAAAATAATTTTTATTTCTGAGCAAAAAAAAAATAAAATTCAAAAATAATTTTTATTTCTGAGCAAAATAAATAAAAATCAAAACTAATTTTTATATCTGAGCAAAAAAAAATAAAAATCAAAAATAATTTTTATTCCTGTACAAAAAAATAAAAATCATTTTATAATAATTATTTTAAGTTTTATGCTTACCGCTTAAAAAATAAAAATCATTATTTATTCTAAGAGGCAACACAAATTCCAACATTTCGGTATATTCAAAAGCTTTTACCGACGCTTATAACATGCTGATTTTTTTCATTAAAATTTGAAAAATAATCATTATTTTCGGTCCCTGGTTAAGAGACAAAAGTCTTTAATGATGAATTGTGTGCTATTTTTTAATTAAAAGCTTATGAAGTTTTAATGATAAAAGCTCTTAAAAATGCAAAATACACTCGTTTCAATGGAGCTGCCTCACTGGCAATCGCTGTCATAAGCTGAAAAAAGCTATGCCAGTTTGTAGAAATTTAAAAAATTTCCGACAAATTTTGACGATATTTGACATGGCGTTCATCTCAGCACATTTTGAAACCAAATCTGGAAGTCGGGAGCCTCAGTTGAGGCGAGTGTATACGGCTTAAGGGCCCATTGAAGTTTTTTCGACGAAAAAAACCCTTCCTTAACAATTTTATTGTAAGGCGACTGTTTATTTTAGGTAATATTTGGGCAGATGACGCAGATGACGCCCATTTTGCACACCTCAGTTTTGATATAAAAGGCTCCCATATGAAGTTTCATCTCTCTAGGTCGAATATGAACCTTTTTATAATGTTTTTAATATTGTGGGTTGAATTGGAGGTGGGCGTGTTCATGGGAGGATGACGCCCATTTTTTGTCAAAATTGTCTCAATTGTCTCAATTTAAGCAGATTTGTTCACAAATATCCAATAAAGGAATCATCGTTTTTTCACCTTTGCATTCAGAAATTAAATATCGGCCAAATTCTAATACGACGTAAGTCAACATTTTGAAAATAATGGTTATTAGCAATTTGGATAGATTCAACAAAACAACATCCATGCATTTATTTAGTTTTTAACGTTTCTATGAAAAAATGGCTATAGAACGTGTGTTTAAAATAATAAGCATAAGCATTAGATAATTTTGAATTACGTCTTATTAGAGTTATGCCAACGATATGTATTTCCGAGCAAAATATTAAAATTAATTGACTGAAGTTGTTTTGAGGCCCGACTATATGTCGTAAACAAACCTACCAAGGAACGACTAAAAGCCGTTTAAAAGAGTTGACCGACTGAATTGCTCTTAGAGAATTTTTCATAGAGCTCAGCTATAAATAACTTTAAACGAGACTGAACAAGTAGTACTACTGAAATAATTTAGTATTGCTAAAGAAACAACCTACTGAAAAAGAAAAGATAATGGCATTTGGGGTTTGGGATTAAATCCAGTTGGTTTTGCGCACGGCTAAATGCAAATTTGGCCGACTGAAGTTCAATTTAGGTACGACTGAAAGTGAATTGGCTGACTGAAAGTGAATTGGTCTTGAAATGAAATACCCGTCTAAAGTTGGTTTTGGGTTTCCTGATGGCGAACATGGAAACAAATGGTACGACTTCTTTTGATCTGTTCATAGTTATTGTAAATAAAAATCAATATTTTAAACAAATTTCAGTAAAAAATAACAATTTGGCCGACTCTAAAAAAGTGAGGGGTAGCTTATCCCCTAACCCCCGCTAGTTTCGCCCCTGCCTTTCAGGTTTAGGGTATAAAAATGTGAGCCAAAATCGGCCAGAAACTACATTACCGATCTCTTTGTCCGTAGTTGATTTCATGCACAAACAAGTGTAAAATAACGTATCGAAATTTCAGTACGATCGGTGGAGTAGTTTTTATTTTACAACGCCCGCCATGATTTTTTTAATGTGTTTTTTAAAGAAATTCCAGTAACTATATGTACGATAACAAACACTTTTTCAATAGAAATGCATTTTTCAGATCACTGCAAACAACGGCAAAGGGAGTAAAAAAATTGAAAAATTTGTCTAACAAATTTTTGAAATTGTACAAGTTTACTAATAATTATTATTTATAATAATTAATAATTATAATAATTATTAATTAATAATAACATGGTACAACAATCAAGAAATCCCAAGGTATTTCTCAACGGTTTTTTAAGGTTTGGGTTCGCTGAATCCGATCCTGAAGTCAGAATTTTTGGGTCACCCTAGATTTTTGAGCTACAGGGATCGCAGAACCCTAACCCCCTACTGTTAATGAAATCAATATGACCGACCCCCAATACTTTTTCATGAGGAACATTTTTTGCCTTGGAACCCATTCCATCCGACCCTACCGAGTGTTGGCTTTCATACAAATTTTATGATTTTTGTATATATTTTATATGAAAATTTTATTTAAAAAAAAAAAACAAATTTTATTGATATTAATTTATTGGAATACAAAAAATTTGCTTGAAATTAATTTTCTTACTATTTATTATTACTATTTTTTTTTTGGTATTTATTTAATTAAATGTGTAGAACTCTGCCTGACCGATTCTCAATTGCTTTCATCTGTTGGAGGAATCTTTCCCCATGTTCGTCGCTATCGTCACCGAGATTCTTCGGAAAAAAATTCAAATGGGAGTGCAGAAAGTGAATTTTCAAGGGACAAGTAGGATATGGAACATCGTCAGAATGAGATACTGGCAATGAAACAGTCGGGATAGTGGCGTATATCACTCGTTTGTGTTTTCCAACACAAGTCACTTTGGCCAGACAAAAATAGCAATCGTTTATGTGGCAAAACGGTTGTCTCCAGATCATCGGAACATCGAATTTCATGTATCGTTTTTTACCCGAGCTCCATTCAGACAATATTAATTTGCACGATTGACACAAAATACTTGGCGTCCATGATTTACCAATGTTCTTAGCCGTAATACCAAAATAATGAAGATTTGACATTTGCAGTAAATTCGTAAAATTTACTGGTTTCTTTTCGAAAGTAAGTTCACCGCACACGTAGCAGAAAATATCTGGGTCGTTTTTACACTGGAATTTTCGCAGTCTTTTACTCATTTTATTTTGAAGCATATCTTATTTTTTATTTTTTCCTTTCGTTACAAATTATGCGTCCGTTTGTTTGCCACGTTTTTTAGTATAATGCATGAATGTTTTTGCTTTTATACATCTCGAAAGTGCTGCAGGTACAATAAAGGAAGGTAGGTTCAGGACTCAGAGCGCGACCGCCGAAACTGTCAAAAAAACACAAAATAAGTATTCACATGGTATAATAACAACAGGTAGGCTCTCTTTTTTATAGCCATAAGTATCGAAATCAGGTGTTTTAATGTGACGGTTTCGACGGTTGTGAGCCTACCTGGTTTTATTGTAGCCTGTTTGTTCTTATCTTTTCTTTCGCAAAACCCTTGTCTTGATTCCTATGAACAATAAAAATGAAAAATAAAAACTTATATTACAATGACCCAATTTATTTATATGACAATACAATTTGTAAAAAAAACATAACTTGGGTGCTTTCGTTCCATTGAACACAACTTTTTCATTTCTCAATAGATTTTCTTCAACAACAGCTTATTTTTTTTTTTAGAAAAATAAAAGCTTTTAGTAAAAAATATCAAAAGTAACAAAATATTTTGATTACTTAACAAAATTTGCAACTATTTTGTCTTTTTTTGGAGATTTTTCTGAAAAATAAAAAAAAATCCCCGAAATTTGAATTTATTCCGCCAAAACTAACAGCTCTACAAAAAAATGATATTTGCATTGTTTGTAAGAAATTTTATTAGCTTTTATTTGATATATCATTTGTGTGATTACTGTTGTTGGTTCTGGAGATATATGCAATTAAGTGGAACCAACTGTTTTTTTCGTTGAAAACCCTACAGTGGGCAATATCTCGAAAACGGAGTGACAGAAAAAAAAATTTTTTAGGAAAAGGATAGTGGCATTCAAAGTACATATTGGCTCTAAGCCAGTGAAATCATTTACATCTTAAATTAATCTTTTGCATTTAACAACCTTGTGTTTTTCAATTTCTATTATGTTTCGTATCTATTCTTCCACCGTGTAAACAAACACGTTTCTTATGGAGACTAACACAGCCATGTAAAAAATGTAAGCAAATGTTTGTAAAAAATTTTACTAGTTTTTGTTTTTTTTTTTTTTTTACTTTTTGGCAAAAAAGTAATATAAAAGTAATATAGTAATATGTAATTTATTACTTTTATTTTGTTGTTATATGTAATATAATATTACTACTTTTACACGCAGAAAATTTATAACGCTGTCCCAAACAAACTCTGCTGGCAATACATTATTGTTTGGCACATATTGAGAACGCATGGGACTTTGCAGAAATACACGCTCTCACTCTCTCTCTTAATGTACAATAACAAAATGTTTGTGAGTGAACAATGTTTGCTTGCATGAAACAGTTACCCGAACATAACATTTTTGCACTTTAAAAAGCAATCGTTCAGATACAAACAAACATTGTTCGCATCATACTGTGATTAGGGATGAAACGATACGAGTAAATACGAGTACATACTCGATACTTTTGTTTCGATACCAAGTACTTTTGGCATCGATACTTTGTCACCGATACCGAGTAGTATCGGTGAAAAAGTACTCGGATCGGTACTCATATGTATCAAATTTTATTACCCATAATTACAAAAAAAAACGAACACATTTTTTCATTTTATTTTATAGTTGGCAGTCTTGCACATGTTGCGCGTTCTTTTTTGTCATTTTGTGTTAGTATTTGTGCAGAAAAGCCGCCATTTCTTGTGGTTAAAAATGGGTCCACCGAAATCTGCTGTTTGGCTGCATTTCACTAAGTGACGAAAAAAACGCAAAATGCAAGAAATGTTTTAAATCGGTTCGGTTTTGTGGAAATACATCGAATCTGCACAAACATATCAAATCGCATCCATCTATTGTTTTACCGGAACAAAGCAAAATTTCAAGGTAAGTTTTTCAATGCTATATGTTAGTTTGGCAGGCATAATTCTACTTTAGGGCCCATGCGCCTTTACTGTGTTTTCCAATTGGATTATATGTATTTAGGCCTCCAAGTCCAATGGTGCAAGCAAAAATGTTCGCTCTTTTATTGTTTAAGAGATAAATTTCATCAAAGTTGGAAAAATCGCTCATAAAAATCTTTAATGGTTTTTTTAATGAATATACTAAAATATACTAATAATATATATATATACTAAACAACAAATTTAAACGTTAAAACTAACATAAATCAGTAACTTATTTTTACAACAAATTATATGCCGTTTTAACTAAACTGGCTTCAAAATGCAACGCACTAAGGCTGATCATATCCTTCTAATTTGAATATTAGAATATTAGAAAAAAAGTTAGTCTGTAGAATACCCTATAACCGCCTGCACTATCACACTAATTTTAAGCACATCACTATGTTATGATTATACTCAAAAAGTATAACACTTTTATTTATGTAAAAATTAAGGCTCTATTTATTTATTTTAAGTTATTATATATTAAGAATTTTAACTCAATTTGACCATTATCAAAATACTGTTAGTTTGCTTTTTAAGGAGGTGCAATCCTCAAAAATAAACATTCAGTACCAAGCATTCATCTGCTAATTTTTAATTCTAAAGCCTTTTGAGCATTCAATTGCTCAGGCTGAATAATATAAATAAATAGGCCAGTGGCGTTTTTAAGCGCCGGCAAATCATTAGGCAGGGCCTCATAACACTAAAAACACACCGCGTTTTAAACTCGAAAAATTTAAATAAGCGATAAAAATTTCGCGCAAAACATTTTTTTTACAAAAAAAATCAAACAATAAAAATAAATCGCGAACACTTCATGGCGATCCTGCCCAACACGGACAATTGTAACGAGGCGCTAGAAGAGTACGTGCCACCAGGCGGCAACGCAAGCGCTCCAAATTATTCAGCAGCAACAATACCATCAGAGGGCCCAAAAGTTTTAACTTTAGACGAATACCGGCAGCGACAAAAAAAAACTGAAGCGGAAAAGCGCACAACGATTCCAACGACGGCAAAACCGAAACACCGGCGCGGAGGCAGACAAGTGAAGCTGCGCAAGAAAATTGCTGCTTTGAAAGCAGTTGTAAATTGTGAAAATCCACCGCCCTACCGCATTGCCAACGTTATTTGGCTTCAGATTGATGAGCTCGAGCGTGAGCTACAAAAAAAAAATCCGGCACACACAATCACAAAATAAAAACAAAAGCAAAATCTTTTTTTTATATACGCTATTGTGCGTTTATTTTATTATTATAAATATTTATAAACAAATAAAATGAATCAAAAACTACACTATTTTTACTAAAACTATTAGATCCATTTTTTTTTAATTATTATTTTTTATATAAAATTTTTACACGATTATAAAACTCGCGAAAACTTTCGTTCGTTTTTACTCACGCGACCGACATTTTGATTTTTTTCATTTTCATTCATTGACTGAAAACGTCAGTCAATTGCATCTTGCTTTATACTTCGTTCGCAGGTATGGTAGTAGAGTGCTACCATCAGAGGGTGTTTCATACATACTAAAATGTGTATGTCACTCCAATAGAATGAATTTACATGGAAGCAATAAATAGAAGTATTCAAGTGTTGGAAAAATTTAAATTAAATATAAGAAAAAGTAAAAATAGAATATACAGTAGTGAATACATAAGTAGCAAATTAAAAAATTTTGAAAAATTAAAACTTGAGGTAGAAAAAATTGAAAATAAAGAAAATTGTCGAATTTTAAAAGAAAAATTCCACAATTGTTATAAAGAAATAATTATAATAATAAATAGTTTAACTATTAAAGAAAAAAAAGAAAATTTGTCAAAAAAAAATATTGAAAATTTAGATTTGTCCAACATTTGGGAAGAAGAAAATTTGCCAAGAATGTCTAATTTTGACATTAATATGGTAGGTAAAAACCTACAAATTTTCAAGGGTAATTTTAATCAACTAGAGGATTTTATTACGCAATCAGAGTTATTGCATGATCTTGTAAAAGATGAAGATAGACCTATTTTTGTAAAATATGTCTATAATTTTAAATTATCAGCCCAAGTTCGCGGTATACTTGGACGCTCAAATAAGCCTGCAACGTTTGTAGAGCTGAAGAATTCGTTGGAAAAAGCTTACCCTAATCCAAAGAATTTACAGCAAGTTTTAAGTGAATTCAGTGCACTTAAACAAAATAGACTGAATATATCAGAATTTCGAGAAAAAATAGTGGAACTTTCCGAACAATTGAGTAATTTTGAGATAAAAACTTTGAATAATCCAAGTGAATTGGAAAAAAATGCAATTTATAAAGTAAATGAGAGTATGTCTCTGAATATTTTCTTGAAAGGCGTAAATAGGGAATATACAAATATTTTGTTGTCAAACCCACCAAAAACATTTAATGAGGCCGTAGAAAGGTGTATGACTGTCGAAAGAAGTCTAGAGACAGACAGCAACGCAATTTTTCATATTCGGAATGGAAATAATTATGGTATCGGAAATAGAAGGTACCAAAACAGAAACCAGTTTAATAATAATAATAACAACAATCATAATAATAAAAACAACAATTACAGGGGCAACTCTTATGGCCATCAAAGCCATAATTTTTCACATAGAAATACTAATAATGGCAATTACAGCCAAAATTTTGGAAATAATGGTTACAATAACCATTACAACAATAATTTTAAAAACGATAATTATGAAAATAATAATCAAAGAAATTATTACAGAAACAATAATAACACAAATAGAAATTCAAACCAAAATTTCAGAACACAGGGAAACGGTTATGGCCGGGTAACAGAGAATGGTACCCGCAGAGGCCAAAACTAATGTACAAAATATCGAAAAATTTATCAAATTACATAATTTTAAAATGTAAAAATACTAATAAAGATTTAAAATTCTTGGTAGATACTGGAGCTGATATCTCCATTTGTAAATTAAATAATATAGATGAAGTTAATACAAGAAATATTTTAACACTTACAGGAATAACAAGAGAAGAAATTGAATGTATTGGCACAACTAATCTGAAATTAATGGTAGAATCAGAAATCATTGTGCACAATTTTTATATAGTTGAAGATGATTTTCCAATCGCAACAGATGGAATCATAGGGCGAGATATTTTAGAAAAATATATGTCAAAAATAGATTTTGAAACATATACGGTTAGTTTTAATATAAATGAAAAAGAATTAATCATACCAATAAATTTAAGAGATAAATATAATACAAATATTTTAATACCAGCTCGGTCTGAGTCAATAGTACCCATAAACATTAAAGTTATGGATGATAGCATAGTTTTGAATGAAGAAATAGCAAAAGGAGTATTTTTAGGAAATAGCATAATACCCGCGAAAGGCGTGGCACATGTTAAAGTATTAAATACAACAGAGGAAGATTTAATACTGAAAAATTTAAATGTAAAAACTGAACTTTTAAAAAAGTACAATGTTTTCCAATATAAAGGAAACAAATCAGTCAACAAGGACAGGCTCAACAAACTTTTAAGCGATTTGGACATTGGATGCAATGGACCAGAAGCAAGAAACTCAATAATAGAAATCATTAAAGATTACCAGGATATTTTTCATCTCCCTGGAGAACATTTAAGCGTCAACAATTTTTATACGCAACAAATACAAACAACAGATTCAAACCCAGTTTACATAAAAAACTATAGACTGCCACAAACACAAATGACAGAAATAAACGAACAGGTTGACCAACTTCTGAGGGATAACATAATAGAACATTCGGTCAGTCCTTATAATTCTCCACTACTCGTAGTACCGAAGAAATCAACAAATGATAAAAAAAAATGGCGACTCGTCGTCGATTTTAGAAAATTAAACGAGAAAATCGTAAGTGACAAATTCCCACTTACCAAAATAGAAGACGTACTTGACAGACTTGGAAGAGCTAAATACTTTTCGACATTGGACATGACCAGCTCGTTCCACCAGATAGACCTACACAAAGACTCACGACCTCTGACCTCTTTTTCAACAGGAAATGGACATTTCCAATTCAAACGTTTGCCATTTGGACTGAAAATATCGTCCAACAGCTTTCAGCGCATGCTAACAATAGCTTTAAGTGGTTTAGATGCGGAGGCTTTTCTATACGTAGACGATATAATTGTATTTGGATGCAGTTTAAAGCATCACAATGAAAATCTAACGAAAATATTTCAAAGAATGAGAAAATTTAATTTAAAGTTGAATCCAGATAAATGCTCTTTTTTAAAACCGGAAGTTATATATCTTGGCCATCTTATTACCACTACGGGTATAAGAACTGACCCAGCAAAAAATAAGGTAATAGAAAACTACCCAACCCCAACAAACGCAGATGACGTTAGAAGATTTGTTGCTTTCTGCAACTATTATAGGCGCTTCATACCAAAATTTGCTGATATAGCCAAAGACCTTAATTCTCTTTTAAAGAAAAATGAAAAATTTATCTGGACTGAGAAATGCCAAAATGCATTTGAAACATTAAAAACTAAACTACTAAATCCACCAGTACTTCAATACCCTGACTTTGATAAACCTTTTGTGTTAACAACTGATGCCTCAAATTTTGCACTTGGCGCAGTTTTATCGCAAGGTGAGATCGGATCAGATTTACCAATTTCGTATGCGAGCAAATCACTGGGAAAACATGATTTAAATAAACCAATTATAGAAAAAGAATTACTAGCTATACATTGGGCAATTAATTTTTTTAGACCATATCTTTACGGTCGCAGATTTTCAGTCGTAACAGACCACAGACCATTGGTGTCTCTTTTTTCGCATAAAAATCCATCGTCGAAGTTGACACGAATCAGGTTAGACCTATGCGACTATGATTTTGAGATCATATATAAAACAGGCAAAATGAATACCAACGCAGACGCATTGTCGCGCATAATTTTAAATAGCAACTCACTTAAAGCCATGATTCCAACTGGATTGGAACATGAAGACAAGAAAATACTAGCCATAACAAGGAGTATGGATAAAAATAACCATACAAAAAACTCGGATTTTAAAAACAAAAAATGTCTTTCCAGCAAAACGTCTGATCAACTAATTGCTTGGGAATGTACATCAATATCGGATGTAAACAAAATAAGAAAGCTTAAATTTATAACAGAAAAAGATTTTAAGGGAACCCAAATATATATAGAAGATAATGAAGTCATTGCAAGATGCAGCGATAATCCTTTGTTCACACAGCTGACTCTGGAGAAACTGTCGTCAAAAATGCATAAGTTAAGAATAGAAGAATTAGCATTAAATGCGAATGATATAATATTTAAAACGGTAGAGAAAGAAAAATTCAAAAAGATTTATAATAGTTTGAAAAGAGATAAAGAAAATTTAAAGATATTGATTTATAGAGCACCGGAAAAAGTAAAAGATATAGAAAAACAGAAAAGTATTATAGAGGAATATCATAATTCGACCCACGGAGGTCATATGGGGATTAGAAAAACAATTTTAAAAATAAAGCAAAGATACATATGGAAAAATATGTGTAAAATGATAAAGAAGTTCATAAATTATTGCGAAAAATGCAAAATAAATAAACAAACAAAACATACAAAAGAAAAACTTACAATAACAAACACGCCAGGAACCAGTTTCGAAGTCGTATCGATAGATACAGTAGGCCCTCTACGTTTAACAAATAATTACAGATACATACTCACAATGCAATGTGAATTAACAAAGTATATAATTGCTTGTCCAATGGAGACAAAAGACGCGAAAACAGTCGCAAAAACTATTATAGAAAACTTAATTCTGATATATGGTCATTTTAAAATTTTAAAGTCAGATAGAGGTACAGAGTTTACCAACGAATTACTATCAGAGATATGCAACTTATTAGAGATAAAACAAATTTTCAGTACTCCATACCATCATGAAACACTTGGTTCGATAGAACGTAATCATAGAGTATTAAATGAATACTTATTAAATTTTTGTAAAGGTGACGAATGGGATCAATGGATACCATACTTCACATTTGCTTACAACACTACACCTCATGTTGATACAAATTACACGCCATTTGAACTCATTTTTGGCAGGTTAGCGAACCTTCCAAATGATAATTCAGTAAATTCAAAATATTACAATACAGATAACTATGCGCAAGAACTAAAAGCAAGATTAGCATATTCATTAAAAAAGACTGAAGAATTAATAAAAATATCAAAAGAAAATCGAATAAGAAATAATAAGAATTTTAACCCGTTAAATTTAAAGATCGGTGATAATGTAATAATAAAAAAGATGAATAGAAAGAAAAATCAACCACCTTATCATGGTCCATATAGAATAGTCGATAAAAATGGAGTAAATTCAATTATAGATGTAAATGGAAAAATAAAAGAATATCATAATAATTTATTAAAAAAATGGATTTAATGAATTTAATAATCAAAGTAAAAGTATCACATATATAGTACATAATACTATTATTGCATTGTATAACTAGTTGTAAGTAAACTTAAACTTAAACTCACATTTATCTTTTGAATTGTATAATATAAGAAAAATTTTGAAAAAAATTATTATCATAAAATCAAATAATTTTTATCTTGAGGATGGGGGTGTAGAATACCCTATAACCGCCTGCACTATCACACTAATTTTAAGCACATCACTATGTTATGATTATACTCAAAAAGTATAACACTTTTATTTATGTAAAAATTAAGGCTCTATTTATTTATTTTAAGTTATTATATATTAAGAATTTTAACTCAATTTGACCATTATCAAAATACTGTTAGTTTGCTTTTTAAGGAGGTGCAATCCTCAAAAATAAACATTCAGTACCAAGCATTCATCTGCTAATTTTTAATTCTAAAGCCTTTTGAGCATTCAATTGCTCAGGCTGAATAATATAAATAAATAGGCCAGTGGCGTTTTTAAGCGCCGGCAAATCATTAGGCAGGGCCTCATAACACTAAAAACACACCGCGTTTTAAACTCGAAAAATTTAAATAAGCGATAAAAATTTCGCGCAAAACATTTTTTTTACAAAAAAAATCAAACAATAAAAATAAATCGCGAACACTTCAAGTCTTTTTGTATTCTTGCTAATATTTTTGGACTGTTTGAATCATAGCATTTAAATTTTGATTACAATTAGTAATCAATAAGATTATTTTTCAAAAAGAATTGTAATCATTATATAATCTTTAAGTAACAAGTTTCTGATTAGTAATTGACTACGATTACAAATAATCAAATTATAATCACGATTACTTGAAATTACGAAAATAGTCAAAAAGAATCAAAAGTATTTAACAAAAATAATCCGATTACTTTAAAAGATTACTTTAGATTATTTTTGATTATTTTCGTAATTTCAAGTAATCGTGATTATAATTTGATTATTTGTAATCGTAATCGTTTTATTACTGAGCCAATTAAAAGAATTGTATTTATCAATAATTTCAAATGTTTTATAAAAATAATCTAATTTCTAATGAATACGATTACTAATCATTATTAACAGTTATAGTATCAATTTATTTTATATGGACTATTTGCTAAATAGTAAAACCGAAAATTTCTAATAACTGAAATTTATAAAACGGAAATTTGAATTCGCCTGCCAAAAGTAGAATTATTTCGTTTGGCAATAGCAGGGTAATTACAATTATCACTTATTTTAATATTTTCAAGACGTTCTCAAAAAGAAAATGAGGGTGATGGAAAAATGCCAAGAACTTCTCAGAAATCTCAATATGCACAAAATGATAACGACGCCTCAACATCAACACAGGAGAATGCGGATATAAATCATGATATGGGTCATGATAACAATTCAATAAAAGCTATATTTGATAAAGTTGCGTCACAAAAAGGTTAATATTATTAATAAAATTATATACGTTTTAGTAAAAATTTCCAAATTGTTTTGCAAAATATAATCTGCTATTTGCTGTTGACGAGTATAACTTAAGGAGGGACATGACATTCACGGCAGAGAAAACAGACCTTTTTAAAAAATTCATAACTCAGTCAAAAACAAACATTTTTCCAAAATTTTTTTCATTAATGTAGAGAATTGAACAAATTACAAGAAAAAAATCCAAAAAAATATATTTTTCACTCCAACATTTTCTTAAGAATATTTACTAAAATACAAAATTATAAAAAATAGTCGATTTAAAAAAACGGCCAATGTTATGTCCCCCGTTAAGTCCACATATAAGTTGAACTTTAATATAGTTGGTGAAACTGGCCCTTAGCGCATGCTAATTACATTATTTTCAAATATGTAATTTCTGAATCTGGCATTAGTTTTGCATAATATTTTCAAAAACCCTAGTAACTTTAAAATAGCTAATATGCAATTTTATGATATGTGTGTAAAAATTCTGCACTTGAACTTGCACTTATCCCAGATTCCATGCATTAATGGATGAAATTTAAAAGTTTTGAAATCGTTACATGCTTACTTTTTTTTTGTTTCAGAGGGTGGCTCAAAATATAAAAATATAAATATGTGCATGCTGTATTTCATATGCAAAGACATGAGGCCATTCAATGTTGTTGAAGGTGAAGGATTTTTAAAATTAATAAAAGAATTGGCTCCTTATTATAAAGTTCCATCATCGACACATTTCAAAAAGTTGCTTTGTTTTAAATATGACTCCGTGAAGATTGAGTTCAAAAAACGAATACGTAATGCAAATGATTTGTGTTTGACACTTGACGTATGGACGGAAACTATGAACGAAAAAAGTTTTTTAGGAATAACTGTTCATTTTTTTGAGGAAATCTCTTTAACCAGCTGTAATATTGCCACCAGGGAGCTAAGTACTAACCATACCGCGAACTACCTTTCTAAAGTGTTTATTGAAATACTTAAAGAGTGGGAAATTGAACTGCCAAAAATTACGTGCGCTGTTACAGACAACGGTTCTAATATGGTTGCCGCAATGAAGAGAACATTGGGTGAAGAAAAACATTTGCCGTGTTTCGCCCACACGATCAATTTAATAGTGGAATCCTCTCTTCATAACCCCTCCATTAAGGTTACTATTAAAAACGTGAGAGAAATTGTCAAGTGGGTTAAAAACAGCGTCATAAATTCTGACAAGTTAAGAAAAATACAGACAGACAGTGGTGTTCCGGAAGGAAGTACAAAAAAATTTATTTTGGATGTTAAAACACGCTGGAATTCTACATATTACATGCTTGAAAGATTTTCAGAAATGTCGAAAATTGTGTCTGAATATCTACTGGATACAATAGACAGTCCAGAAATGCTTTCACGTCATGAAATTGACATTTTAAAACAAACAATTCAACTTTTGAAACCATTCGAATTTGTAACTAGAGAGTCTTCCGCCCAAAAATATGTCACCCTGTCCAAAATAATACCTATGATTAATTGCCTCACAACGCAGCTACAGAAATTTCAATCTTCAATTGGATGCGTCTGTCAGATGAAAGCCACACTCTTGGCCGAATGCAAGAAACGATTTGGTCAGATAGAGTACAACACGTACGCAGCTTTAGCAACCATATTAGATCCCCGCTTTAAAAATCTTCACTTCCAAGATACAATTGCATGCGAGCGAATAACACAACAATTAAATGATCTTATTAAGGATGACTTGGCAGGTTCTACTACCAGCGGATCAGATGATGATAACAACTCTAAAAAAGATTTTGATTTTTGGCTACTCCACAAAGAACTTTCAATCGGGAAAAAACGACGCCGTGCTGATGCCTCAAGGGATGAAGTTTCTTTATACCTATCGAATCCAGTCTGCTCATTAAACTCTAACCCATTGGAAGAATGGGAAGATATGAAATCTTTCTTTCCAGCTTTATATAAACAGGCGCGGATGTTTCTTCATATTGTTGCTACTTCTGTACCTTGTGAGCGGTTGTTTTCAAAAGCAGGTGCGACGATTACCACAGCACGAAATCGCTTAACAGGAAAACACCTTGAAAAACTGCTTTTTTTAGGAAGTACTAATAAATCCGAGTTTTTTTCATAAATAAAAGCAAAATTTTAAAAAAATTTGGTTTAATTGGTCCAAAATCCGTATTAGAAATTTACCGATCCAAGTAAGTATCGATACTTTTTAAACGATACTGAGTAAGTATCGATACCTCTCACCGATACCGTATCGAGTAAAGGTATCGATACCTTTGCTGGTATCGTTTCATCCCTAACTGTGATCCGAATATAATATTTTTTGGACCTAAATAAGAAAATGTTCAGGTACAAACAAGCATTGTTTGCATCAATCAGTTACCAGAACACTACAAAAAGGAGTTGTTCAGGTACAAACAAACATTGTTTGAATGAAACAGATACTCGAACATTACATTTTTGCACCTTAAAAAGGAATTGTTCAGATACAAACAAACATTGTTTGCATCATCTAGTTATCCGAATATAATAGTTTTGCACATTGAAGAAGTTTAAAATATTATTACAAATACAAACATATATTTTGGATTTGGATTTTCTACAGGAGCCACTTGCTCATATAAAAAATTGACGTCTATGTGCACTAGCTCCACTCCTTTCTTTCCTTGAGGTGCTGGATACTTATGAATGTAGTCATACGTGGAAATACTACTTTTTACCTCTTGTTTCCGGAATGTATGTATGTAATGGTGGCAGCCCATTTTTCAATAATTTCCGACCATTCGGTGCTATTTGCTTCTAAAAACTTCGGCTTCTAGTGAAATTTAAACGTGTAAAGAAAGATAATTACTTTTAAAATCACTTACTGCATCACAAAGAAGTACACCAGCGATGAGAAAGACACGAGAAGCAATACAATTTTGTTTTGAAGAAAGTATTGATTCTCATGCCTTTTTCATCGTTGGTGTACTACAGAGTGTGATTCAGAATAATTTTAATAATTGGAATAATGATTTCTCCTCGGGAATCGGAAAAGGGAGTTTTCATTTTTACGATAGCAGATAAAAATATCAAATTTTTTTATACACTCATGAATATTGACGGTTGATAAAGAAAATCGCAATAAAAAGTTCCAAAATGTTTTTGAACCTTATCTTAAAAATGAAAAATTCTCTTTCCGATTCCCCGGGTAAAATCATTCAGAATTGGGCTGATTACTTACCATCACATGGAAAGATTTTCGTTGATGAAATATGTGACCGCCTGTTAATAACGCCTTCAATACTCAACGCTCTCCTTTTGCTATTAATAATTTGTCTTCACCGTAAGCGGCTTGAATAAGCATTTTCATATTTAATTTATTAAATCTTAATTTAAGCAATGAAATAATTAAAAAGGTTAAATTAATAACAAATTACATACGTTTAACAAATACACAGAATATACACAGAACTAAAGTATACAGAACTCAGCTTCTCCAACGCAATTAACACTTTGACAATGTATTTCATTCAACAACATTGCCAAATTTCAAAGGACGTTGCCAAACTTCCAAACTTTTGTTTAAAATTTCGAACATTTATTGTTTAGATGCAAACAAATTTTTTTTGAGGCTTAAATTTTTCTCATTTCTCTCAATTGTTGTAAATATTTTACATTTAGATGCAAACAAATATTGTTTAGAGTCTGAAATAATAAGCATACTGCTCTCTTTTTTCTCTTTTAATGTTAAACAAAGTATGTTCGGATTCGAACAAGATTTATTTGCAACAATATTTCCGAACATATTTCGTTTGTATCTGAACAAATTGTTGCTAAAACCAAAGAGTGAATACAGAAAAAGTTTGTTGAAACTAAACATAACATATTTTTAATGAACTTTTTCTGCAAACTCTCTCTCAATTTAGGTGTCACAAAGATATTATCTTCCAGTCTGAACAAATTTTTGATAATTTTAAATAGAACTTTATTTGCAACATCATCCACAAACATATTTTGTTTGCCTCCAAACAAGTTAAAAGCCTCCATTTTTCTACGTGTAGTAATCGCTAATATGTAATAAGTAACATATTACTTTCCAAAGTAATATGTCACAACTCTGTGACTTACACACACACAATTGATCATAAGAAGCTCGATCCAAGTTCTTTAAAGGGCTGAAATGGCTTTTTGTTTTTAAATTTGATTTTTAAACCCAACATTTAATTTTTATAGTTTTGAAGAAAATAATATATAACAACATTTTTCTTTTATAGTTTTGAGGTAAATTTATTGGCGCGAGTGACTAAGTTGCATTCTAAAAATACAAATTTATGTGGATACATATATGTTTCTGTAGTGGTTATAAATATTGAACATTTGTAATAATTTTTTTTATTGTTTGCACAACAAAATTATATTAATATTGCAAGTAAATCGAACAGATACTCAACAAAACCAAACAAAAGAGCGAATCAGGCAAAAATATGTGCCTGTGTATACAACATAGATACACATGCATACATACATGCTCATAAGTAGCCAACATACCTTTAAGGTTGTTGACATTAAAGCCACTTCAGTATTCGAAACACAAAAAAAAAAAAATGTGTTGCCTTGCCCCACATTCCTACTTCGCTTGCACTCCCCTCATTTTTGTTTCATTGTTCAAACAACTAGCCACTCATCAATTTCCATTACGTTTAATAGGATACTTCCACACGAATGATAACTTATGGCCACATAAAAAGTCGTATCTCTTACAAAAAGCACTGCTGGTCATCATAATAAAACCAAGGACATCGTTTTTTCTTAACCATAAAAGAAACTTTTTCATAATTTTGGTACTTTGAAAGTGGCAAATCTTTGACAAGGACATGTGGAAAAAATTGATTTTTATCACTTTTTTCATTTCATCCCATTTCTTGTGCGATGTCAAGATTGATAAAAATTCACTTATTTCAAAAAAAAAAAAACATGTCTTCTTCGGAGAATAAATCTAGAAAGTTATTGCATTGTTACTATACATGATTATTAAGAAAAATGAGGATGTGTAACGAATGTAAGATTTTTGATAAATTAGAATGATCTAGTTTGATATAAGTTCAAGAAAGAGCTCAATAAGTCATGCTATTGCAATAAGACCATCCCCAGTAAAGGATAGTGAAGGACATTCAAACATTAGCAATCCTGCAGCTACGTTCGTGCAATGATGGCCAATTTATATCCTACACTGAAATGCATCTACGACATGCAACAGACCCTTGGCAACAGCATACAACAACACCGGCGATAGTATTAGTAAATTAAATTTAACCTTTTTAGTGCCATTTTACAACCTAGCTATAATTGTAATCACATGCAGCAAATCTTATTATAACCAAACGTAGCCAGACAATTCCGCGGTGTTGAAGCTGCCAGAGAAATGTGTTCAAAAAATGACAATTTACCATAATTCAATTGTAATTCGCTTGTGGCCGCGCGCAAAACGAACTGTCTAATAAATGAAGACTATCAAAGTGAATTCAGGACTGGAGTTAGGAATGGAGCAAATGGGTTCTTGTCATGCTGCTTAACTTAACTTTACATGCATAGCAAATGTTCCTCTCACTCGGTTGGCTCTGTTTTCGCCACTGCTGGGCTCTTACTTCAGTAAGTTCATTCATCACCTTTGGTGAACGCCATTTAAAAATGTTAGCTGTTAACAAACTATAGCGGTGGCTCAGAAGTCAGTGCACGCGGTGTAGAAGCGTTTTGTCATTGATTTTGGTGGATTGCGAGAATGGCTTTATAACCATCATTACCAGGAACAATTAAAACTTTCGAAGCGGTACTCAGATTGCGCGTTATCCGTTCATACATAAAGTGGGAAAGTCAATGAATGCTATATTCTCGTGTGGCTATGATTTGCTTTGAACTGTGTGAGTTTATTAAATGAACGAAAGGGATTTCATGGCTGCTAATGTCTTAGTTGTCTTGTTAACTCTAACGCTTAATAAGAGGATATTTCTACTAACTTATTTCTTTAATGTATGGAAAGGCATTTGAAGGGTAGGGAAAGGAAAGTTGCATGCGCGAAAGGTCAAAAAAAATGTATTTTGGCTACAGCGGCAAACGGAAGCGTTCTAATAGAAATGTCTGACTTCGGATCATGAATGGGAGTTACAAAAATTGTTAAAAAGGCTTGGTTCCTTAGGGAACGAGAGGGAAGCATTTTTGTACATTGCGAAATTCAATAAAAAAATTTCGGATATTGAAAAAGCTGAGAAAGACAATTTATAATTGTTTGATTTTTTATCCAGAAATATTTAAATTATTAAAATAGGTGAAAGTGATAGAAGTCAAAAACGTTAAAATAAATGCTACAGTTGCTACAAACGCTGTTTATATTGAGATTTTATTAGTCTTCATACATCGAAAACAAAATTGCTTATACTGTAAAAACTATTTCAAAAATATAGCAAACATAATCAGAATTATTGAAGACAGCTGATATATGTTTTTTTTTTAAGATTACATGCAATAACAAATAGAGTTCAGCTTCTACAGCTTTTTCGCACTTTCTCAGCATTAATCTATTTAAAGCCACAATCCATATCATTGCAAATATAATGATGTGGATCAGAGCACAACTTGAGTGCATTCAAATGGCGTTTTGAATGTGTTGTCAAAAAACGAGCTTCGAATGTGCCTTCTGCATTAAAATTAATGCACAAAGCCATGCACCAATCGCTGTGGTACGAATGCCGTAGAGTACGAGCGATGACGAATACGAATGCCTACGAAACATGAATGTCTAACGAAGCCAGAATACTCGAGCACCAAATACTCGAGCTTTCAGCACCAAATACTCGAGCTTTCAGCACACACTTTGCACACAAACAAAACGCCAGGAAAACAAAAATAAAATTCCTTCGCGAAATTCCAGCGAATCATTCGAATGTCAGCATTGTCTGGATGCTGCCTTTGTATCGATTCGCAGTCGTCACACACTTTGCTAAGCAGCAATCGTTGTTTACGAACTCGAGTGGTATGCAAGCATTTTTTGTTGTGCGATTGTGGCTGACGACAATTGTTATTCGAGTGGCAAAAAATGACGAATGGTATCATGTAGTTCTCTGATGTGAATACAAATGGCTCAAAACAAAGTTAATGTGGAAAAAATTTACCCACCAAAATTTGGGTTGGGCTCAGGGACAACACAGGACGTAACTACAAACCATGCACATATGTATATATCTAATTACAGATTAGATTTGAGTATACTTTTGAGCCGATCTTTTGACAAGTTAACATCAAAAACGTTATAGTTGTTAACAAAGGTACTTATGCGGTTTAAAGGAGCAGTTAACATATATGTAGTTCGTTCTACTAAAAGGTAAATTAATTAAAGTGTTAGCGCTTCTACTGCTTCTACGGTTAGAGTTAAAATGAATGAGAGGAAGAATTTCCGGAGAATCGAAAACACCGGTTATGGGTTGGTGTAAATATACAATATCTGCAGACCTTTAAGGAAGGTTTAAAATGTCAGTTCCACTTAAGCCCCTCAGAGCAAACCGAACAAAACGTTTTTGGATCCTCTCTATTCGTTCAACATGCGCATTATAGCTTGAGAACCAGACTTGACTTGCATACTCCAAGTGAGGACGCACAATTGCATAATATAACGTTGTAGTTGTAATCATGCTATTGAATTCTTTGGCCCAGCATTTTATAAATCCAAGCATTGAAGACGCTTTTTTACAAATATTATCAATATGAATGTTGAACGATAACTTCGGATCCATGCATATACCATGGTCTTTGTCTGCATCTACACGACTAAAAGCTGTGTCGTTTATATTGTAATCAAATAATAAATTACTCCTTTTTCGTGAAAAGGTCATAGTTTGGCATTTACTAGGATTAAAAAACATTATTTTTAGAACACCAAACTTCAAAGGATTTCAGATCAGCCTGAAGTAGGCTGGAATCATCTCTAGTATTTATTTGTCTGTATATTTGCATATCGTCTGTATATCTGTATATTTGCATATCAAGACAACACCCCTCGGAATCGTGTTTGATAAGATCGCTCAAAAAATTAGGTCTTCCACAAAATATTGTGGAATTCCCATTAATTTAAGTTTGAATAAAATTTATCAAATGCTTTAGTGAAGTCAGTGTAAATACTGTCGACCGGGTTACCAGATTCCATTGAATTTAAGCAGAATGTTGTAAAATCAAGAAGATTAAACACTGTGGATCTTCCATTAACAAAACCATGTTGACGAGTTGTAATGACTTCTCCACAATGGACCTTAACACGATCGTACACAATTCGCTCAAAAAGTTTGGGAATCGACGAAAGCCTAGCGATGTGCCTATAATTAGCAACCTTTTTCATATATAGGACTTATAAATGATTTTTTCCAAAAAACTGGAAAATAACTTTCTGTAATTGATTTATTAAATAAAAAAGCAAGTGGTTTACACAAAACGGAACCACATTGACTTAACACGGTGGCAGGAATTCCAACTGGTCCAGCGCCAAAGTCCTCATCGATTGTCCCAATATACTTTAAAATATCCTCAGAGGTAAAGCATATAGACTCCAAAGAGACCCTGGGTGAAGAGTTCATGAAGTCAAAGTAACCTTCATCAGGGTTAAATGAATCTGAACAAAAAGATTCCTTGAAAAGATTGGCCAAAAGGCCACAAATTAAAGAAGGATCGTCCGTAAATCCGTCAAGAGTTTTGAAGGATGAAGGAAATCCATCAGATTTTTTCTTAGTATTTATGAACCCCCAAAATTTCTTTGGATCAAACAATATTCTCTACTTAATATTGTCTAAATATTCATTATACAAAACAGTTGAAAGATTTTGAAATTCCAGAAACAAACTTTTGTAGATTTCTAGGTCATTTGAGTCCAAACTGGTTTCAAAACCATTTTCGTTTTGTTATAAAATACAAACGTACGAAATTTTATCTCTGTACGGTAAACATAATCTTATTAGCTGCGTTTTAAATTTTTGGGTTGCATTGCAAGTGGGCGTGTCCGTGGGCAAATGACGTCGATTTTTCAAATCATCTTTGGTTTGATATAAAAAAACATGCGTTCCAAATTTTATCTCTGTAGATTAAACATAAGCTTATTTATTGATTTTTCAATATTTGGGTTGTATGGTAGGTGAGTGTGTCCGTTTCCGGATCACACCCATTTTCGAAGACATCTTTGTTTTGATATAAAACACATACGTACCTAATTTTATCTCTGTAAGTTAAACACGAGCTTATTTATTGGATTTTTAATTTTTGGTTGTATGGGAAGTGGGCGTGTCCGTGAGCAAATGACACACAATTTTTCTGAATACAGCTTTGTTTTGATATAAAATAAACACTATATTACTTACACTTATTTATTGGGTTTTTAATTTATTGTTGTATGGGAGGTGGGCGTGTTCGTGGACGGATGACATCCATTTTTCAAAGACATTTTGTTTTGATATAAAATACATATATACCTAATTTTATTGTTGTAGGCTATTTATGAGCTCATTTACGCAGTTTTCAATTATTGCGTTGCATGAGAGGTAGGCGTGTCCTTGGGCGGATTCCAAACATATTCAATAGTGCAGATCCTTGGTTCCATGTGACTATGTATACCGAGTTTCATTCAATGATCACAACTCCTTCTTCTTATCCTGTGTATACGGAAAACACACAGACGGACAGACGGACGGACGAACGGACATGGATAGCTCGACTCACGAGGTGACCCTGATCAAGAATTTATATACTTTTCTATACCGGACTCGCTTCGTTCTATGCGTTACAAACGTTTGCACAAAGGCAATATACCCTTACCTTTCAGGTTAAGGGTATAACAAAGATATTTTTCCCAAATCATTCATTAAAATTGGTCCAAAGTACGAGTTCATTGGCTCAATGCGTAAGTTCAAGGACTAATTCTAACGCATACAAACTGTCCCTTCAAATTGCAAAAATTTTTCATTGTACTGCCGTATAAAATTCTTCATATTATTATAAACTTCGGTTAACCCTTTGTTACATATCATTGCATCTGGCAACTCTTATTCCTAATTCATTAGTTATTTTTTTATAGTTAGCAAACTATATAATTTGTAATATAAACTTTTAATTTTAGCTTTTGATGAAATGTAGAGAACCGCCTTGAACATTATGTAGCATAAAAATAAATTTTTCATGGCTTAATGGGATGGAATATGGAAAAAATTTTATATTCTATTAAATTTTTAAAGATTTTGTTTCACTACTCGAAAAAAAAGCAAAAAAAACTTTACTTTATTCGGCGAAAATGTTGTTGAAATAAAACCAAACAATTGATTATTTTTATGATTTTAATCTTATTGATTCAAGAAATTATTGGTTTTATATGTACACTCAGGGAAAAAATGCGTTTTGATCAAACATGGATCAAATAGATTTCACTGTTAAATACAATTCAACAAATCAAACTTTCACATCAACGGTCGGTTGACTATCTATAGAACACGAAACCCATAAAAAACGTACTTATTGAAATTTTATCAATGTTTTGAAAGTTCATGTTTGGCCGAGAGTGCTAACGTGTGCGTTGGTCAAACATTTTTTTTAATAAGAAAAGAAATTTGCAAATTTTTTTCAAGATTATAAGCAACTGATTTTGAAGGTTATTTTTGACCAAACAGAATTATTATTATTAGCAGAATTATTATTACTTCAATTAATAAATTACAATTTTTGATACTTACATAGCTAAGGTTCGAACCCACGTCCACCGCGTTACAGTCTAGCACACTTCCACTGAGCTATTGGCAATGATAATATGAATAAAGCAAAACACATTTAAAAAATATTGCTTAGAAAAGACAGACATTTCAACGAAAACCCAAAAATATTTCAACAGATGATACTTTGAACAAAAATACTTTGATACGATCATTCAACAAAGAAAACAGTTAACTTAAACGCAAATCATTCAATCTAACAATGTTTTGAAATAACAGCGGCCTACTGTTAAAATTACAGGTGATATTTTTCTGAGTGTATAAAATGAATTGTTATGCTTTTTTGTTTTTCTTATTATCAATTTAATTGTTACGTTTTGGCTTTTGTTGTCGACTGAAATATAAAAGCCGAGTTATCGCTAAAAATTTGCTGCCAGATTTCAGTTACACACAGAAAAGTTGCAACATAAAAACCTTATAATGTAGAACAAAGTTATGTCTTCTTAAATTAATTTGAGAGTAACTCTCATACAGCTTATAGGTTTTCTTCTTGTTTTTTTTTTTTTCAAAAAGGAATCTCAAAGCTACTAGGTTTTCTTTTTGATTTTTCAGAAGAAATCTCATGAAGAAACACAGTTTTCTAATGATTCTTCTGATAGCTTTTCATGATTTCTCAATGATTCTTCTCAATATGGAATAAATAAGAAATAACGAATAAACGATACACGAAGTCTTGGCGTCGTCTAGGACTAGGAAAAAATTTCTTGAAAATATGAATTTTAGTAGAAATTAAAAAGATATCTTATTAAAAAAGTTTAAGAAGATTTTTGCTGAAAAACAAGAAGGTTTTTTTTTTTTAAAAATACGTCTCCTCTTTCGTCTTTCTTGCCCCTTGTTCTAGTTTTAAGAAGGAATCTTATAAATTTAATGTTGCACTTTTTTTCTCTGTGTAGTATTACATTTCTGTAGCTTTTCTCGACTGAATCGAAAATCGTCAATAAATCAATTATAGAAACATCGGAATTGTGCAGAAAACTCTTGCCTTTAACTCGAATTTAATGATTTCATTACTTTTTTATACTGAAATGAATATATAACAAAAGCAAAGAATACATTTCGTTTTTCTGATTCGGATTCGGTCTTCGACCGATTATTTACATTTTGCCGAAGATACAGCTTCTCGTAATGCAGTTAGTAATGTCAGGCATTTTTGCTTTTGAAATGATTGTTCTGTTTTTTAGACAATTGAAATTATTTGTTTGACTTTTATTTTTGCTTTAAACGTGTCAAATTTTTGTAATTTTGAATATCAAAAAAAATTTCAAGATTTATGAATGAATTACAGAAAAATGTGTTAAAGTTAAATATAATACATAAATTTATTAACTGATATATATATATCTATTATATAAAAGCATTTTCCTCAGGTTAAAGAAGAAATTCACTAACTCTTGATTGGTATTGTTGATCTTCCCACTGTTTAGTAAGAGATGTACGAAAAAGACTTATTTTTTTTATATTTGAATCGCTTTTCTTTTTTGTGCGTAGAAACATCTTATTCAATAACTTATTTGTTGTTAATAAATAAGTGATTATTGAGAAAAAGTTATTCATCAAGTTTCATAATTCTGTGTCGACAAGGAATAACTTATTTTCAAAATTTCGAGAGAGCATTTTTAAAATTAAAATTAATACCTAATATCAAGGTTCCCTGACTTTTGCTGTTTAGATTTGATGGCCTCAAACATTTAATTTTCAAGTTACAACCATAAAAATGTGCGTACTAGTGTAATTCGTTGCGAAAAATTGCAATGAAAATAAAAATCTCAGTTTGTCCTAATTCGACTTTAGCGGTTATTCCTTGTCGACACAGAATTGCTTACATAAGTACTCCCATGTCAAGCGAAAGCTTCATCAATTACCTCCAATGATAAGCCTGTATTAAAATAATGGGTTCCGTAAGCGAGAGGGTAAGCGATGAATGAAATTTTCTGGATTACTTTTTCGATAACATGTAAGCGAAGATTTTGCTTAGAACTCTTCAAAACATTTTAGCAAATTGCCTCTATTTAGGGTAACTTTTCACCCTGTGATCGCATTTTCTCCCCGCCATGAACCTCAAATTGTGTCACAGTGTAATTTCAAAAACTGGTACTATGCTGATTTTAAGTGACTCTCCACAAAAATTTGCATGTATTCAAAATGTTTACATTACGAATAAATATACTTATACTGCAATCACTTTAATCAATATTTATGGTGAACAATGAAACAAAAAGCAGCCAGTCTTAATTCTGCTTTATGTCATCAATATCACATGAATATGAAAGAAAATCTCCGCATACATAAGTTGGCCAACAAACTTGTTTCATGTAAGGTAATGCAATAGAGCAAACTCACATCTCATTCACGTACAACACAAGATAGATGCCGGCGAGTGAAGACCATGGCACCTGATATCCATAAATACGTCACAATGTGAAAGTTTACAATGTCGAACGAACCAACGACAGGGAACGATCAAAAGCTTCTGAACATTTATGCCGTTCCAAAGATGACTATGTGGCCGTGACAATTGCAAGGAAACCCCGTATCCGCAAATGTTGTTGCAACTGGAACGAATTGCAGCAAAATTTCAGATATACTGTCTGTCATCGGGCTGCATGCTAGGGTTCAATACAATTCTTTATAAACGAATTCTGTCACTTATGCACTCGGGTATGTTTGTCCCACGTTTAACTGAAATCTGATCCAAGTACGCTCCAGTAACCATTCATTGATTCACATTTAAAATTTGGTTGCATTTGTATGCAAAGCAGGCTCATTCACACATTTAAAGTCGTCTTGTTGGGTAGAACAGGCAGCGACGATAGCCATAAATAACAGTCAAGTCAGCAAGCTTTTTGCCAGAAGAGCATGCGGGGAAATTGAACAGTTCAAGTGCAGTTATTTGAAAAAAAAAAAACATTAATAATTTGCATACTACAGGGAATAATGCCTGCGATCTAATCTCAATAACTTGTATTGGTATGAATGCATGTGAATACTTAAGTTATGACCATGGAAGTTGGAGATTGAGTGAATATGTCTTAAACTTTGAACTTGGTTGATGAGATAAAAACTCAAATATTTCTCTTTTTTTTAATCAATTCAATGAAATTTCGAAGGCAATTTAAACAAAAAACTAAAAATTGTTAAAATATTGTTTTTTTTGTAAGTCAAACTTCTTTCGGCTCGAGAGTTAGTCCAAAGGTTCTATGTAGAATGTAGAATCTTGCTAAGTGTCTTTCAAAGACTTTATAAAAAAAGTGAACAATGCATACAAACTGATTAGAATTTATAAATTTTCCAAATTGGACAAAAAAACTTTACCGGAAATGACACAAAAAAATGGGTGCACTTAAAAATGCAAAACTAAGATATAATTCCTCAACAAACAAAACGATTCACTTATGATATCGTTTATGAATAGGTTTCTCGTACATTTCATTCATTAGCAATTATCATATACAATTCACTTAAAATATCGTGAACGGTAGAAATTCCGCCTTCGTTAATCAAACTGTCTCGTTCATATCGTTCAAACCGTTAAAAGCAATTCGTGAACGAGTCGTCAAACTTTGGAAAATGAATTCGTTAACGAATTTTCTTATTTAAAAGAAACAATTTGTTAATTAATCGTAAATTTTAAAAGAAGTAATTAATTAACAAATCGTCAAATTTAAAAGAAGTCACCAAAGTTCAGAAAGCAAAAAACAAAAAATTAAAAAATCTAGAAGTTTTATACATATTATTTTCGTTCACAATATTTAACGATTCATTTTTAAATAAAAACAAAAAAATAATCAATCAAATTTTTAATTAATTAAATAAGAAAGATAAATTAATTATAGGAAAAAATTGGGGACAAAACACTTCGCTACGAATTGTTAGAGATAAATGGAACCATTCGGTAACGAATCTCAAAAAATAAAAGTAATGACTCATTGATTAATTGTAAAGATAAGATAAGCGACTTGCTAATGAATCGCTGAGGCTGAAAAAAGTGATTCGCTAGCGAATCTTACAAATATTGAAAGGTGATTCGATGGCAAGTCTCTGAAACCAAAAAACAAATAATTAGTGAAAATAAAAATTTGGGGGAGGAAATATTCAGCTTATAGCTTGACATTTGTAAAAGTGACGCTTTGAGTACATCAAATGAGTACATCTACTTTGATGATGGAATACATCTGTGATTGTGTGTGTTTTCGATTTTTATCGTGCTCAACGATAACACACCGTCGCACAATGCCATCGTTATCCGTGAACAGTTGAAAACGAAACGACTAACATTCAACAACCACCGAGTTCATCTGATTTGGCTCCCTGCAACTTTTTCTTATTCGGTCAACTTAAGAAACCGGTCCGCGGAACGCGTTTCAGCACCCAAGATGAAATCATGGAAAAATCGAAGATGGTTCTGATGGCCATACCGCAAACCTAATATAAAAATTGTTTCTAGGATTGGATCAAGCGCTAGCATAGGTGCAATGCAGTCGATAGGGAGTACTTTGAAGGGGATAATATCGATTTTGATATATAATCTTGTTTTTTAATTCCCTTAATAAATTCCGTGAACTTTTTGATGAAGGTGGTAGTGCCGTCAGAAACCGAAAGTTGGGTGGTAAGTGATGAACACGATGAAATTGAAGAAGAGGACGCCATTCTAGATAATGTATGTGTAGGTTTACTAAAAGCAAACTGTGAAATAGTATTTAAATCTGGACGACATGTGTCGTCAATTGGCCTAATTCTGTTGGAAGAATCGATAGACATATTGACTATCTTCAGAATGATTCTATGAATCAACTTTACCAGCTAAAAGCCGTATACGTAAACTCATCCCACCGAAATCAACCCTGAAATTACCACAACACAATAAAACGAAGAAATTGGTTTGGGAAGAAACAATTCTACAGAAATTATTCCAATATTTTCACCACACAGTAAAAAGCTTGAGCATAAATCTTTTATCTTTTTTACAATCAGAAAAATATCAACTGTAATATTAACAGGCGGCCGCTGTTATTTCAAAATACTGTTCGATTGAATGATTTGCGTTTAAGTAAACAATTTTCTTTGTTGAATGAACGTTTCAAAATATTTTTGTACTGTTAAAATCATCTGTTGAAATATTTTTGTGCTTATATTGTACTGTCAATTTTTTCTAAGCAATAGTTTTATATGTGTTTTGCTATATTTATATTATCGGTGCCAGTAGCTCAGTGGATGTGCACAAGACTGTCATGCGGGAGACGTGGGTTCGGACCCTAGCTGTGTAAGTATCAAAAATTGTAATTTAATAATTGAAATAATAATAATTCTGTTTCATTAATTGTTTGGTTAAAAATAACCTTCAAAATAAAATGCTTACAATCTTGCAAAAAGAAAAAAATTGCAAATATCATTTTTTATTTAAAAAAAAAATATTTTAAATACAAAAAAAAAAATTTTATTGGCCTTGCCGGATTTGAACCGTGGACACTCGAATACTAGACGCACACGTTAGCACACTCGGCCATACATGAACTTTCAAACTAGTGATCAAATTTTAATAAATAAGTTTTTATACGGGTTTCGTGTTCCATAGACCAACAGTCAACCGACTATTGATTTGAAAGTTTCATTTGTTGGATGGTATTTAACAGTGAAATCTGTTATTTCAACCCATGATTTGTTTGATAAAACAGCATTTTTTCCCTGAGTGTATAACATTTCCATTGTATGAACTCGTTTTATTCCAAATTATTTATAAGTCTTATCCCACTCAACATTTTAAAACTTGCATTGAAACAGCTATTTTATTCCAAAATAATATAATTTCTTTACCATAAATTTATAAATATCATATATATACATATATCCCAGTTATACACGCGAAAACCTCACGGAGCCACACGGCTTTCAGGTACAAGTCGAGTTTTCGAAGCTACCGAACTTCAGCAATGCTAACAGGCAATCAGTTTGCGTTTGTTCTTCAGTCAGTAATCATGTTATGCACAAATAGCTCCGTTGAATATTTTTTTTATTCACACAGATTAAGACCAGCGTTGACACAAAAATATTTCAAAATTACACAAAGGTTTCAGAATATAACACAATTCTGATCAAATAACACAAAGATTTTATTTAATTTTTTATATTTTGCTTTTATTTTCCTATTAAAGGAATATTAGCAAATCAATAAAAAGCCAATTATTTAAATGAACTATTCAAGAATTAAACATACCAAAAACAATAAAAGATTATATAAAATTATATCGGATTGCAAACATATACAAATGGTTATCAATTTTTTTCCATTTTAATTTATACATATCAGCCTCTAGCTTAAAAATGTTCCTCCACTGCTATTTATTCCTTCCTTGACAAAAATTAAGAAATTGTATCAGTCTTAAGTCTATTTCTTTTGTCAGTCTCACAATTCATTAATATAATAAATGTTCGACCGAAACATTTCAAAATGGAAGTATTAAAAGCAGGCATGCACTTTAAGGTTAATTTTAACGATAACTAAAATATTTTTTTGTTTCGTTGAAGCGAAATCAAAAAGTAAAAAAATAACGTTAATTCAAAATTCGGAAATAAATTATTTCGTTTCGGAGAAAACGATATAAAAATTTTTCGTTTTTGTGTTCAATCAAACGTTAAAAACAACGTTAATTTTAACAAAAAATGTCGGTTTTTATTGTATCAGAACAAATTTTTTTAGCATTGTGATCAAGTGTCAATAATTTCGACAGACTTGCAAGTCTCTTTAAAATAGTTACAAGTTTTTTTTTTCAACACAAAATTTTAATAAATACCCAATATTAAAAAGAGTAAAAAGTGTGGTCAAGTGATTCAAACAGTGAGGAGGAAGTCATAATTATTATATTTATAATAATAATAATTATAATAATTATGGATATTTTGAGATGTCCTATGAACTCAATGAGAGGTTTCGCCTCTTATCACATAAATCTTGTGAATTATTATCTTGTGAATATATTATTACTATCCATTGGATGCTAACAGGATCTCAGTACCATGAAATTGGAGATAATAAATGCATAATAAATGCAAAGTAAACAGCTGTTGTTAAATTTGTCAGTTGCACAATGTTGCCAGATTGGTGTTTTCCGCATTGTGGGTCAAGCTTGTATTTATTAGGAAAATTTCATTATTTCGTACTTACGTGGTACGTAATAAGAGGTAATAATATTTTAATATTTAATTTTACTATTTTACTTTTGGATTTATTCGTATTAACTTGATAATTTTCTTTTGGTAAGCAAGCAATTTCTCTTTATTCTCTTTTTCGCGATAAATTGTGTTTAGGCCACAGCGTGTAACATATTTAGGGGACTCAAATCTCTGCGTAAAGGCTGCGTAAATGCTTAACTCGTAACTTTTTACGAAATTTAATTTTTATACCCCCACGCGTACTGCGTAAAGGCTATATTAATTTTGTCACGACGTGCGTAACGCTCAAAAGGAGGCGTGGTAGGCATCAGCATCAGCATCACCACCTGACGATTGCAGCCGTAGTTTTGAAGCTATCATACTGAAATTCGATATTTAAGCTTTTTTCTAAAAAACTAAGCTCAAGTTTGAGAATGGGCTAAATCGGATGAAAACCACGCCCACTTCCCATACAACCCCAAAATTGAAAACTCTATAAAGAGGCTAATATCAAAGTTACAAAACTGAAACTTGGTATTTGTGTATTATATGTCAGAACTGAGGTGTGTTGAGAAAATGGGCGTCATACACATACTAACACGCCCACCTCCCATACAACCCCAATACTGAAAACTTTATAAAAAGGCTTATATTTGCTTATGCTGCTGGAAAGCAATTTGATATGTTTGTATTTTAGACACATAAAAATAACAAAATATTTTAAAATGTCATACATAAAGCTCTCTAATTTAAAATTCTTTATCCTTTAAGACAGTTCTTAGGCCATGGGGCCATGGGGGTATTTTAACTTCGGCCAAGTCGAAGATATACCTTACTAGTTTTATATGAACTTTAACAAGTGATTTGCGTTAAGCTTTAAGCATGAAATTTGATGGGTATTGCGTTTAATTGGAGTGCGTAAATAGCTGCCCTTTCAAAATCGTTTATTTATTGTTCTTTCAAACGATCTAACACGTCGGCCAACAATGTTGGAAGAGATTTATTTTAAAACTTTAAATGTTCAAGAATCTTTCCAGCTACGCAGTTAATTTTATGCTAAATTTGATGGTGCGTTCATGTCAATTCAATATACGCAAAGTACGCAATACGCAAACCTACGCAGTGACTTGAATCCCCTTATTAATTGTCTCAATATGTTTCTTTAAGAACGCAGTATATTCAAGTTCCGAGGTATAAATAAATATACAATCTGGTAGCTCTGTTACTTGACAGACGTCAAAATCTAAATAAAAAGCTATTCTACACGTGTAAAAAAATTACAAGACTTGTGAACTTTTTTGAGAAACAGGTTTTACACGCACTTGTAGAAAATACACTTGTAACTTGTAACTTGTGAGCTTGTGAACTTGTAGTTTTGAGAAACAGGCCCCAGAAAGTATTCGCATAATGTGCTGCACCACGAATGAAAGAATTTGTAGATAGCGACATCCGTATGTTTTACCGATGACATAATTGAAGCCAACTGGTCCTATTGGCTAAAAAAATCCTTCTTGAATAAGAACAATTGGCTTCAATCACGTCATCTGGCGGTACAACACGTGGATGTCGTATTCTATTAATTATTTCATTTATGGTGTTGCACATCTTGGCGCAAGATTCTCATGGAATCTTAATATAAAGTTGAAAAACTGTGGTGTAAGTGCATTCACAATTTTTTTTCATTTCATGATAAAGCTGCCATTTATTTTTTTTTTCAACTACAAAATTACACAACAATTACACAAAATGCTCACAGTACATCGACAGTACAATCGTTTCGAAATTACACACGTTTTGTTGAAATCTTAATATTATTAGTGATTTATGACTTCAATTCAACATATTACCATACATAATGTATGTTTACATATGTGCCACATATTTTTATACAATATTGCTATATATTTTAATACATAAAAATACAGAAAAGGTAAATATATAACATTAATTAATTAACTGATACATACATCTTATAAATAAAAGCATTTTTATCATTCTAAAGAAGACATTCAGTAACTCTTGATTGGTTTTGTTAAGCATTATGAGTTATAAAATTGTGACATTTTAATTTTTTATTTAGTTTATAATTCTTAAAGAACATATTCTTTAAGAATTATATTTAGAGCTTAATGCAAAATAATTCAGTGGAAATAACCAAAAACTGCATAACTCAAGTTAGGTAGTTTTTTAAATATCCTTAAATTTGAAATCATTGATATCTGGTCCATTTATAAAAAAAATCATTTCCCTATTATCTTTATTATGCAAACCGTTATTTACAAAAATAAAAACGACTTAACTCATTTTTAACAATTTTGATTAAGAAAAAACACCTTATCTCAGATAGAGCTTTTTTCCACATCTTTTAAAAATTATTTACCTTATTTCAATTTTGGACAAAATGAATAAGTGAGTTAAGTACTGTTTTCATTGCCGAGTTATGTAGTTTATGTTCGAAATAAGCAGTTCTTCGAAACTCGAAATTTTCAAAATAGTTACTTTATTACGACTTAAGCAGTTTTTCCCAAGTTAAAGAAGTTTACTTTGCGGTTTAACTCAGTTGTGTGGTTTTTCCAATAATAATTAAAACAAAAAATTTTTGTAACTCGTTTTAAGTAGTTCTTTTGAATACGAATGGTAATGAAAATATGAGTTAAGTGTATATGGTTCTTGTTGTTAATTAATGAAATAAAAAAAAACTCGCGTGTAGCAACGTACACGTGGCAGAAGTGAAACTTCTTTAACAGTAAGACATAAGAGAGATTTTAGTGTGAAATAGAGAGCGAAAGTATCTGAAAAGAAATTCAATCAATACGAAATGGAATAATAATTTGTTGATTCAATATTTGCATCCAGGGACCGTACCGAATATGATTTTTGTCGAAAGTGTCACATATTAACTTTTATCTCTTAATTTTTATTTTTTCCGACATTTGTGCCTTATAGTTTTTTTGGGCAAAAATAACAGTTATTTTCTGCCGTTTATTTTTCGGTCAAAAATATCAGGTAATTTATATTTGTTTAAGTCATTTTACCGATAAAAAATTTTGATATTATTATTTTCATCTCATCGGTGAGACATTTTCACATGGTGTCAACAGTTCAATCTGTCAAGCGGCCTTTAAGAAAACACAAATTGCTTGATATTTTTGACCGAAAAAATTAAAGTCACAAAATAACTGCTATTTTTGACCGATAAAATAAAAGTCAAAAGTAACCTTTATTTTTCCTCGAAATATACTAAGCAAGAAATTAACTTTTAAAGAATCAGTTTCAAATTTAAAAGCGACTTAATATTCGTGAGGCTGATGACATTTGTAACATAATGGTGTATTTGAAAAAGTCTTTCGACCATTTTTTTCATTTGAAAATTGTAAAATAACAGTTATTTTCGTTCCTTGTTTTAGTTCAGTTGGTGTTTTAGTTGCTTTCGAATGTCTTCTCAACACTGTTACTTTTTGAATGCTGGATTGCATTTGCATAGTACTCTTTGAAGGAGCCTCCGAAAGCAGAGGCAAATCTTGTTCATTATTACCTCCTGCTTCCTGATCATAATAATTGCTATGTTGATAGAGGGCCTTATAAAGCAGCGAACGTTGATTGTTGAGTACATCAACTTGGTTGGCTTTAAAATTTTGTTGAGATGCATCAGTGTGTTTTTTGGGGATTGGTTCTTTGTAGATTCACCAAAATACACTGATGTTTCGTAAAAATGCATTTTGAAACTCAGCCGTTGTTGCAATCACCTTACCTTCATCATTAGTTGCAGACCCAGCAGCGGCTGTATTCTTAAGAGCTCTAATTCGCTCTCTATATTCACGAACGCGTTCTGCTCCTGTTTTAGCTATTTTTCTATTTTTTTTTCCGTGCATACTTGTAGGATGAAAATTAATGTTACGGTTATGTTAATAATGTAATGTTAATGTTAATCTAAAGTTAATGTTATTTTCATTATGTTACGTGTTCACTTTTAATTACATTTTGTTAGACTTGTTTCATGTGCCTACGTGGCGTAAGGGAATAGATTCCGGCTTATAAGCAACGATGTTCGGGGTTCAATTCTTGGCAGCGGCAATAATTTTTTTTTAATTTTCATATTAATTGAAAACGTTAGCCTAGCGTCACGAAAAATGACCTTGAAATTTCACTCGCCGCCAAAGAAGTTTCACTTCAAAAAATTTTATTTGAATCTATTTAACATATCGATTCTTTACTTAAATCTGTATAAACCTACTTCTCTTGTGTCTACTGTATTGCTTATCTAATATATGAAAATCTCGTGTCACGGTGATAGTGTTGGACAGTGTGGCCATTTTAGCCTTTTCGAGGCTAGATTTAGCCTTTTTTTTTGCGGTTTAGCCTCAAAATTTACGATTTAGCTTCGTGATTTTTTAGCCTTTTTTTACTTTGAAAACAGCCTTTTTTAGATTTACTAACAATTAACCCTCACTTTGGCACTATTTACATATGTAAATATCCCAATTTTAAATTTGCCATAACTCCTTTATTTTTTATTCGATTTGAATATGGCTTGGACTCTGTGGCTATTTTTTGGTTTTCTTTCTGAAAATTCAAAAGTTGTTTTTAATTTTAGAATTTTTTGATAGTTTTTGAAAATTTTTCATTTCTATAACGTAGTTTGGTACATATTTACATATGTAAATATTTTGTATTTTAAAGGCTTTTCTGGTGTTTTAACGCATTTTTTGTATTATTTATAGAAAAAAATGATAAGGAAAAACTCTTCACATATTTTTTATATACACATATTTCGTATTTGATAGCTTTTATTGGGAAAATATTAATGAACAAAAATTTTTGGTTCGCTGGTACAACAATATGTCATGTTCTGATATTGTTGCTGGAAGTACTAATTTAATGAAAAAAGTATATTTTCTGTTGAAATGGGTTTTTGTTTATTCATTGGAACTATAAATTTTTTTTAATTTGATCTACATACTTACATTTTGATTATTCGTAAAGGGCTGGACCGTCAAGTGTGCATAATATGTAAAACGCTATATCGTTAGAAGTAATGCATGGATTTGATTGGTTAATAATTTTTTGAATAGGTTACAGAAAAACCTTTCTTTTGATACCCATAAAGCTAGATATTGTTGGAAAAAAAAAACACGACTTTTCCAGGCCCATTTTCCCAACTTGCGAACCCTATAACTTCTAAACCATTTGACAACGGTGTAAAATTTTTCCGGAATTGGACTTAGAAGGTGTTAATACATATATTCCACCTAAAAAATCATGCAAATTCAGAGGTTCTGTTTATCTTTAATGATGACAAAAAAAAATATTTACAAATGTAAATATGTGCCAGATTACGTAGTAAAAGATTGGTGCCAAAGTGAGGGTTAAAAAATTGGCTGTCTAAATGCAACACTGTAAGGCAAAAATAAATAGTCACGTAAATTTACATCTGGCAGCAACGCTGGGCCCTTAAGATTTCTCTCGTTTCACATGTAAATTAATGTTATCTCGCTCATTCGACAATCAGTGGTGAAGCTGTAATGTTTGAGATGATACGTAATTGTTTTGTCTCACTTTCATTTCAAATTATGACGAATTATGTTAATTCATTGCTCGATAATTAATGTTATCAGATTGTGTTACGTTGGGAGACATTTGATCCTTCATCGTCTCCAATCGAACTTTTCTCAATAAACGTTCCGAATTGTTCTTACATTTTTGAAGAACACATTAAAGCAAGTAAAAATTATGAAAAAATAAGTGAAGACGACGAGAAAACAATCCGCGAAAATTGTAAAAGCTTCCTAGTTAAGCTAGTTCAACAGCTACGACACCGTATGCGCTGCAAGAGATCGATTTTTTTTTCTAAAGTCAAACATATTATCTCATTTTGCAAATGAAAAGTCCAAATATTCCGCAGACGAAGTAACCACGATTGAGCTTCAATGCCAAAATCTATTGACACGCAAATGGTCAAGCCTGTCCTCTACAATTGAGTTTTGGGTAGAAGTAAAGCACTTTAAAAACTCGTTGCATGAAAATCCTTTTTCTGAGCTCGTCAATTCGGTCTTCAGTTTTTTAGTTTTACCTCTTAGAAACGCTGAGGTTCAAAGAATTTTTAGTGCAGTGAAAATTGTAAAAACTAAGTAAAGAAATAAATTTGAAATTAAAATGCCTAAGGCTGACATCTGTGTGAAAAAACGAGATGCAGATAGCTATCTATCTCGCTTGTTCACATTGCCTGCCTGCCTGCCTGTCTGACTCGGCGCTCACTATAACCGCTACCTTACTCGTTGCTTAATATTCGATGTTCACTGAAAAGATTACAAAAATGTTGTCATAACTTTGAGGTAACTGATGATATCATACGTCTGATAGATTCACGTAGTGCTTGTGCAAGCTCTAGTTCCTCTGATTCATCTGATGAAGAGGAAATAATTATATCTGATATATAAACCATGTTGAATAATATAAGTTCCTTGCACGACAGTGACCAATTTTTCAAACCTTCAATTTCATTTAAAATTTTCTCCCGGGAATTGGAAAAAGGAGTTCTCCATTTTAAAGGCTCAAGAAATTTTGGAAAATTTTAAATACAAATTCGTTCAACAACCGTGAATATTCCTGAGTGTTTTAATACAACATGTGATGTCTGTATCCTGCTGTATTAAAAATGAGAACTTCCTTTTATGATTCCCATGAGCAAATTATTCTAAATAGGACTACACATCAATATACAGCAATTCGATAAACATATTATTTTCATTTATATTTAAATGATCAAATGAAAGGTAATAGAATGAAAAGTTGGTGTAGTTAATGAAAAGTTAGTCATTCTGAATTAAAAAGGCGGATATAATTTTGCTTTATAAATATATATATGATTTTTTACTTTTTACAAATTTGTACCTATGGTACTGATGTACCTATATTAAGGTACTGATGTACCTATATTAAAAATAAATAAAACGTTAAAACGAAAATAAAACTTGAAGTAGTATGAAAAATCTGGATTTTTTTTTAGCTTCTTTTTTCAAAACTTTTAGCTTTTTTTGACTTCTTTTTTTGGCCAATTTAGCTTCTTTTGTTTTCAGGTCGTGGCCACACTGGTGTTGGAACTCTCCTCCGAAATAGCTGAACCGATTTTAATGAAATTTTTTTGGTACAATTGATAGGTATGAGAATAGGTCGTAAAGTATTTTTCATCCTCCTACCCATGAGGGTGTAGGAGGATACAAGAACATAAGTTTTCGGTTTAACTTTCGACCTAAGTCACACATAAATGAAACGCGGTACGAACTTACAATTTAGTAATGCCGTTCCACTGGAAAATTTGAGACCTCTTTGTAAAAGGGGCGTGGCACCGCCTATACAATTTAAGTTTTCGATACTGAATAGATTTGGAACTTAATGTCTTGTAGCATTGAAACTCAGTACGAAGTAACTTATTGGCCAGGTCTTTAATTTATAAAACTGACACGGGTATTGGAAAACGGGGCGTGGATCCGCCCATACAAATAAAATTTTCGATATAGAATAGCTATGGAAGTAAAAGGCAAAGAACATTTTTACTCAGAATTGAGTTACTATTTGGTAGTGTGCTGCTACTAGAAACCCAGAACTGGCATTCTACAATATATCTACATTCTGGATATATTTCACTCGAAAACTAGAACGGGTATCAGACAAGGATTGTGGCTCCGCCATAAAAAAAAGCTAATTTTATATTTAATAGCTTGAAAATAATGGTCATAGAATATTGAAACTCAGAGTGGAGTTACTTTTTGTTGATGGCCTTCTTTTAGCAAAATGGAAAAGGCATTGGACAAGGATGGCAGCAACGCCATCCAGTAATTTTCAGTCATTTTAACGATTTTAAATTATTTTCATCTATTGCTTCTTGTTTCTATATAAAATTAAAAAAAAAAGAAAATTAAATCAAGCTCGAACATAAGAATTCGTTCTTCTCGAAGTTTAGCCATGAGTTTCAAACATAATGCATCAATCCAAAAAGAAAACAATCCCAAATTGCAGCATATTTGTAAGGTTGAACTTTATAATAATTTTTAGCTGGTTATTTAAATTTTATTCGCATTATATACTCCCACGTTTATTATATAGACCTTGACTATTTTTCTGATGGTGATAATTTAGTTTAAGGAAATTTATATAAAACGACGTGGTGTTAATACTTTTGATATAAGTGCAATAAAGAAATGGTATTCAGAGCCCATTAAGATAACGGATGCAAAAAAGAAAAATCTTCTCGGTTTGTTGCCACAAATTAATGACAGGGTACATTCTTTTTATCTTAATTTAAATTCTAGCACCTGACTTCCATCTGGATTTTACAGTAGAAGAAGAAGAAGAAGATGAAGATAATGAGTCTTAAGTAATTAATTTTTATGGATTTATTATAACTTTCTAATACAACAATAGCATAGTAAGCTTGAAGCAATAAAACAGCTTAAATTAAAAATTTTTGTTATCATACATTTTCAATAACAACTTAAAATCAGATACTTTTTATTTGGCATAAAATTTACTTAGAAAAAAACAACATAACTGAATTAAGTTCTTGAAAATAAAAATATTAATTTTAGAAAAACAACATAACTCACTAATTTTAAAATAGCTGCAAGCCTAGAAACATTTTGCACATGTTGTATATTAGATAAGAAAGGTCGTATCTAGATAAATAACAGTAATTGAGTATACTATTTGTATACACAATACGGTTTTTAACAAACCAAATTAAAACTTATTTTGCGATTTCCCAAAATTGATGTTTTTGAGTTAAGCAGTTTTGGGTTATTTCCACTGAATTCATGAAGTAAAAGGCTTGCTGCATTAAGCATTGTTAAACAAAAGATGTACGAAAAAAAAAATAATTTTTTCAATATTTGAATCGCTTTTCTAATTTGTGCACAGAAACATCTTATTCAATAACTTCTTAGTTGTTAATAAATAAGTGATTATTCAGAAGAAGTTATTCATCAAGGTTAACAAGTGCTTACATAAGTACCCAGCAAAATCTTCGCTTACATATAATCGAAAAAGTAATCCAGAAAATTTCATTCATCGCTTACCCTTTCGCTTACGGAACCCATTATTTTAATACAGGCATGTCATTGGAGGTAATTGATGAAGCTTTCGCTTGACATGGGAGTACTTATGTAAGCACTTATCAAGCTTAATGAATAACTTCTTCCAATAATCACTTATTTAATAACAACTAAGAAGTTATTGAATAAGCGTTTCTCTGCACAATTTAGAAAAGCGATTCAAATATTAAAAAAAAAATTGTTTTTGTACATCTTTTGCTTAACAGTGCTAAACAGATCAACAACACCAATCAAGAGTTAGAGAATTTCTTCTTTAAAATAAGAAAAATGCTGTTATTTAATAGATATATGTATCAGTTAATTAATTTATGTAATATATTTACCTTTAGCACATTTTTCTGTATTTCATTCATAAATATGGCATTTTTTTCATATTCAAAATTACAAAAATTTGACACTTGAAGCAAAAATAAAAGTAAAACAAAAAATTTCAATTGTCTAAAAAAAAGTACAATCATTTTATAAAGCAAAAAGGGCTGTCATTACTAACTGCATTACGAGTAATATACAATATAATGCATTATTGGTCACCAACATTTTTGTAATGGGTTTTATAATCGAATGCAAATCAAGGCAATACGAAAAATTTTGCTGGGTACTCCCACGTCAAGCGAAAGCTTCATCAATTACCTCCGATACATGCCTGTATTTAAATAAAGAGTTCCGTAAGCGAGAGGTTAAGCGATGAATTAAATTTTCTGGATTACTTTTTCGTTTATATATATGAGAAGATTTTGCTGGGTTATTCTGAATAAAGAAAAATTAATAATCGAAATGAATAATAAATAAATCTTTTAAATTGAATGTGAATTGAAAATTTTATTCATGGATCAATTTTGTTTTCATTGAATAGCATTCTTTTATCCTTATTCACTTGTACTTAGAATTCTGAATATGAATGCAAATTATACAGCTCTGTTAAACAGCCTTATTATAAATAACTTTTTGTGAATTCAATACTGGTTGGTGAAGTTGTTGAAAGTTAGTTAAACGCTTTTTAAAGATAATGACTCTAATACCATAATTGGAAAATAAATTAATAAAACATCGGATTAGCGTCACCACGTGAGTCGAGCTATTCATGTCCGTCCGTCCGACTGTCCGTCTGTGTGTTGTCCGTAAACACAGGATAAGAAGAAGCAGTGGAGATAACTTAATGAAACTCGGTAAATATAGTGACATGGGTTCAAGGATCTGCACTATTGAAAATTTTTGAAATCCGTTCACGGACGCGCCTACCTCCCATGCAACGGAAAAATTGAAAACTTCATAAGTAAGCTCGTAAATACCCTACAATAATAAAATTTGGTACGTATGTATTTTATATCAAAACAGAAATGTCTTCAAAAATGGCTGTGATCCTCTTACGTACACGCCCACCTCCTATACAACCCAAATATGAAAAACTTAATAAATAAACTTATGTTTAACCTATAAGATTAAAATTTGGTATGTAGCTTTTTTGCACCAAAACTAAGACTTACTTACTTAGGTCACAACCCGTTGTCGGGTTACGGCCGACTTCATCAGCTCTCGCCAGGCGTCTCTGCTTCTCGCGTGCTGTCTCCAATCTCTTTCACCAAGCGCGGTAAGGGGTTCCTCGGCCTGGTCTATCCATCGGAGGCATGGTCTTCCTCTTCGTCGTCGACCATCGGTTTTTGCCTCAAACACCTTTTTCGCTGGAGCTTCTTCATCCATACGAAAGACATGACCCAGCCAACGTAGTCGCTGAATTGTTATACCCTGGACTAAGTCAATGTCGTCGTAGAGCTCGTTCAGTTCGTGGTTCATTCGAAAGCGATAGTCGTCGCCAACTCGCACAGATTTTGCGAAGATCTTTCCTCTCGAACACCCCAAGAGCGGCTGCATCTCTTTGAGATACCACCCATGCCTCAGCGCCATAGAGAAGCATAGGTATGATGGGCGTCTTGTAGAGTGTTGACCAAAACTAAGATGTGTTCAAAAATTGGGCGTAGTCCGTTTACCAACACGCCCACTTCCCATACAACCCACAATAGCGAAAACTTTATGAAGGCATTACTTAACATGCTATGTAAATTTTTCATAAAATGGAGATTCATATAAGATATGGGCTTCATCAGCCCACGGACACGCCCATTTTCAATTCTATTATTGCATTTTGAAAAAATAGGTTTAGGGTATTTTATAGTTGGGCTAGACCGAGTTTAGTCTTTCTTTACTTGTTTTTATAGTACTTGAGATAAAGTTTCACGAAAGTCATGCCTAAGATCGTAAATGCTTTTTGGGCTTATTAAAAACACAAAAACATATGACAATATCGTCTTTGGCTGGTTTATTCTCTACAAGTTTATTAATTAAAATTTTGCTTAGCTTGTTTACCATCCTTAAATTATGTATGATTTTCTTTTTTTATTAACAATACTTTTGCAAAACTTGTCTGTTCGGTTTGATCTTGGTAATGTGTTATAAAATCGAATGTCGCAGGAAGGCATTGTGAATTTTTGTAATATTTTTGTTTTAGTGTTCAATTTAACTTAACGATTTAATTTTGGATTATACTTTAAGACATATCACTTTTACCTATAACCAACCTAATTATATTGGATCATCTCATCTTGTAATATTTATTTTGAAATTGCGTGGACAAAATGTTTGTTTCTGTTCTTGCGGCGAATTTCAGAGAAAACTGTCAATTCACTTTGACCTGCCAATATGGCGTGCTAAAACTGCCATATCTAGAAGTGGCAATCAGCCGAGTAGCTTCAGCCAAGTACGTTAGTCTTATGCTTGAATGCCATTTAAACGAACTTCGAACATATGTGCATCCACACTCACTGTCACATGAACAGCGAAGGCCAAGGCTATGCAAGCACCACAATCAAGGTGAATGTTGAAGGTGATGCCGCGATGATCGGTTGGCTTGAAAGCGGCACAATCTCTCATAGATTAGCGGCGAGTACCGAGCATCTATTGCTGTTAGGCTCAAGTGTTTCTTCAATGGCACTTTAAAGAAATATAAATTAAAAAAAAAACCAGAAAAATATCGTGACACAAGTGCAACAAAGATAACGAGGTTCACGCCGAAAAGTGTGCTGAGTGACTGATACTTTTTAGCACTCTAGGGCACGCTTCAATAACAAAGTTCTGTACGGCCGAAGCCTCCCATAAGCTAACACACTAACATCTAATTGGGGAAAATATGTACAATAAAAAACTATTCCGAGCCAACGCACACTGGGGCTACTTATATGGGTGGCTTGGCCAAAAGTGAGTTTCAATATTTTGGAATTCCAAAAATTTTTCATTCCGTTTTAATGCTGTTTTATAAAGAAATTTACTCTATTTTGTGAATTTTTCATTTGGAATTTAAGTAGAAATACTATCTTTGAATTGATAGTATTTTCAATTTTCCAATTCAAACATGTCAATATCAAACAGGTCTAATAGTTGTTAACCCTACTTCTCATTTTTGATACTATTTTTTTGGTTTTTTCAGTTTTTTTTCTTTACACGGTTCAACGAATTTCAAAAATACAATTTCGTGTTCAACTTTTGTGGCAATTACAAATAAAATTGAATATTGTTTTTTTAATTTTTGTCTCACGAAATAAAAAAGTTACAAATTCTCAATTAGTATCAAAAATTACACTACCCGCCATCTCTTGTATTTGGCGAACAATTGGCACTGACTGTATGTACTGAAAATAAAAGTCCATGTATTGAAGAGTATATATATTGAAAAATAAAATGCTTTCAACCAGCCACAAGCGTCGTTACGACGTAAGCGATCAACCACAGCCGAAGAAACGAGCTAAATGCGGCATATGTCCATTACGGCGTGAAAGCAAATAAGTATTGTAGCATCTGTTACTTCTGTCGCAAAACGTTATGCCCGGACAATTTCCAAAAGTTTTATTTGTTTTCAAAATGCATAAATTAATAATAATAATAAAGGTTCAGATTTTTAATTTGAGTTGAAATATATTTTCTTTAGTTATTTTTTAATAGTAACAAATTGGACCCTAACAGAGAATTAGGGACTTATTTGAACCAGGGAAGTAACGTTAAAAAACGTAATTCTAAAAGGCCCGTCATTGTTGGATTGATATTGAAAGCATACCATTATTTTAATTAAATTTCTTACACAACAAATGATTCCAAATTTTGTGATTTAAAGATATTTGTTTTTATTTTCAAAAAAACTATAACACTTGTTGCTACTATGGAATTCTATTTTGACAAACAACGTTGAAAATGTCAAGAGTACCTTAGAACATACAGAATATAATTAATTGTGAATGTAAAATTATTATAAATGAACCAATTTTTTCAAGCAATTAGAACCTTTATGTTTTTTTTTAGTACCCTGAATACGTGTATAATGTCGGCGTTAAATATACGGACATAAGGAATCACGAGAGTTATATCAATGTGTATATGTTCTTGATCAGTATCACCACTTGAGTCGAATTAGCCATGTCCATCTGTCGACGCGGTTCCAGCCATAATTTCGTTCATGGAGCGAAAATCGAATTTAATTAAAAACAACTATAACGATAACGGTCTAATGTAAAGCTAACATGTAATGTTAGTGAAAAATTATTCACTATTTTATTGGTGTTTAGTGATAAATTGAATAATTGCAGCCTAACTATACACTAGCGTTTAAAAACTGCAAAAACTTGTAATTTTCTTTGCTGCTGCTTAAACTTATGCTTCTAAATATTTTGCAGTCGTAGTCAAAGCAAAATCAAAAAGCCATCTATAAACTGCAAAGCACTTCAGCAGTCGACAGTTTTTACTTTGACTGACTGCAACTGTAGCTGAATTGCGAAGTTGAAACAGCAGCATCGTTTTCGCTTCGGAAAATACTGTCACCGCAGTCATAAGTTATTTATTTTTTCTTATCGCCATTTTTATAGCAACTTCAACTTCCTTTAAGGAAAAGTTGATTATTAGAATAAATTCAATACATGTTGTATAAAATACTTTCATTAGAACATTAAATTCCTCAGTTCCTGTATCAGTGATGCCAACTACACGGAAATTACGGATTTCTACGGATATATAAGCCTTGCACAGATAAACGGACAACAGCGACAAAATAAGCTACATATATGGATTTTTAAGAATTTCACACGGATTTTTGAGGATTTCTAAGGATTTTTATGTTTATGTCAATTTAATGTCAAAATAAATTTGAACGTTAAACAAATTTGCGTATCACTAAAAAATATGTTTACTTACTTTGTTACAACTTCACAAAGTTGGCAACGATTCTATATTGCCTTTGCAACCAAAATCGGTTAGTTTTTGACTAAATTAAACCATTTTGTTTGGTAGCAAATTTATATGGGAATTCTATTCAAGTTGAGGTGCACCTTGGCGCAAAAGTTGAAGCAGAAATTTTAAACTTACATTCAGCCAGTATCAACGATATTCAGCAAATTCAAATTTTCTGTTCGAATTTTTATATTAATGCCCACATTCACCAACCTCGATATAGTACTCGCTTTATTTCAGCAGGCGTTTTAGTTTACTATTTTTTCGTATTCACCAAGCAATTACCCCTTTTACATTAGTCAAGAATTGAAGTCAATTTTCTGAGCTTGTAGGCCAATTCGCCGCAAATAGGAAGCGACGAAAGAGGAAAAAGTTGACGGTACACAGTCAAGTGTACTGGCAAGTTGTTCGAACTCGAAAAATTGCTTCCATTTCTTGACTAGTGTAAAAGGGGACAATCTACATTTTTTGTTTCGAACTTATGTTCGAACTTTTCGAATAGTAGTTTGCCATACAATATTTGACAAAGCAAAGCCTACTATTAGATATTGTTTTGTTTTTAGGTTGGAATCGATTGCTATTTTATAGAGAAGTCAGCGGTTGCTTAAAAATAAAATATTGGTGAATATCAAAAAGGCAAAAATAGCACGCTAAAAAAATAGTAAGGTTGGTGAATACGGGTCTGAAGCTTATAATCATTTAAATAAAAGAAATTTCCATTGGGCAATCCAAAAAATCGATCAAAAATTTTATTAAAAAAAAAAACTATAACACCTGCGGCACAATATTTTTCGTCAGTTATACTAGGAACATTTAGTAACGAGATCGACATGGAATATAGAACTTCACGGAACATGGATCGGCCGTTAAAGAACCTTGAGTTGTAAAGGATAGATGGGGATGGAAATATACATTTTCAACTAGTTTTAAAGTTAATTCGGAACATATTCTTGCTCCCACATTCTTCAGCAACCGTTGAAAGAATTTTTTCTCAAGTTAATATAAATAAAACTAAAATTTAGAAAACTACTGATTTTTACGAAAATGAACCATTTCTCTAAAAAAAATCGAACAATTAAAAGTAGGAATAGTATTCGCTTTACAAGTGTAAAAAATTGGAAGCGATCCTTGCAATAGTTTTCGAGTAATGCTGTCCTCCGCTTTGAGATAACACTTTTCGAGAAAAACGCGTTTAAAGTTAAAGAAGTAGTACATTTATTGACTTTTTTCGGATGTTTGTGTTCAGAACTGCAGCAATTATTATTCAATTGACTCAAAACTTTCTGAGAATATTGTTACAATGTTATGCATTAGAAAAATGTAAGAAAAATAAAATGTAATTTTGGCCGGCAAACAACTTGAATAGGCCTTTAAAGAAGTTAAAGTGCCTCTTAAATGTACTCCAAAGTTATTTTTAATGATTATAATATGTTTATAAATATTTAATATGTTTTTAATATTATGAAAAAAAATCGTATGTTCCTTCAAATTGAAAAAAGTTTTTTAGTTTTTTGTGTTTTTAAGTTCTTAGAAGATATGTTTTATGCTTTGTTTTTACCCCCATGCGTACTGTGTAAGGGGTATATTAATTTAGTCACGACATGTGTAACGCCCAAAAGAAGGCATCGTAGATATAGGAAAGTATTTATATTCTTGATCAGCATCACCATCTGAGTTGATTTAGCCATGTCCGTCTGTCTGTCCGTATATCTGTCTGTCGACACGATTACAGCCGTAATTTTCAAGCTATCGTAATGAAATTCGTTATTTGAGCTTCTTTCTAAAAGCAAAAATCAAATTCGAAAATGAACTGAAGCAGATTAAAACCACGCCTACTTCCCATAAAACTAGAATAATGAAAACTCTATAAGGAGGCTAATATTTAAGTTACAAAACTTGGTATTTTAACTTCGGCCAAGTCGTAGATATACAGTACAACTTCTACAGTCCGGACATGCGCCAATTCGGACACTCCAATAATTCGGACACTGCCATAATTCGGACATTTCCAAAATTTTACCCTTATTTTACCCTAACTGCCTTTCTTATGCAAAAAGGCAGTTAGTTATTTTACCGTTTTTGATTTCGCACACTTATTAACGTATGTATGTATTGATGTTATCATGTAGGCTGTGCAATTGTTGCACGACTTTATTAGTGCTCAAATGTTGCAGGGATGCATAAATTGCTACTTTTAGTAATTGGTAATTCTGTTATTCCAAGAGTTTTCAAAAATGCCAAAATACCAGTGCTATATAAAGCAACTAAAAAGGGATGAATATCAACGACACTTTTTTGCGACTGGTTCAAAAATTATTTTATTCCACATGTAAAAAAACTTCTCAAAAAAACAGTGGTCAATATACCACTGAAGGCATTATTAATATTAGACAATGTTCCTTCACATCCTACAACAGAACTTATTAATTTTGATCCAAATTTCAAAGTGCTTTTTTTTACCACCAAATTGTACGGCAATTTTGCAGCCTATGGACCAAAATTGAATACAAAATATAAAATTTGATTACAGAAAACAATTACTGTTTCATATTTTATCAGAAAACAATAACAATTTGGAGCAAATTTTAAGAAATTTTAATCTGAAGATTGCTGTTAACTTTTTGGACATAAGTGAACAAATATCCAAAAAAGCTGGTCTGCATTATGGCCAAGGCTTGCTTCGATCTGGGATGATGAAGACTTAATACCGCTTCAAGAATTACGCCTTGAACTGCAGTCCGCTTCCAACAAAAAACAAAAAAAAAAAAAATTGGCCATTTCAGCCCTTGAAAGGACTTTGACCGAGCTTCTTATGCTCAATTGTGTTGTGTGTGTTATTAAATGTTTGCACACATTTCATCGAGAACTGGACCTACATGTTTTATGCCGACTGCGAACGGCTAAAATTCATGTTCTCAAGAAGCTTTACATGGCATTCTCAAAACTCTCTGAGGTTTGCCATTGTCTGCAGAGAGGTGGTGACCGATCAGAAAAATTTTTTATTCAAACCCGGGCTCCAAGCATGCTAAGCCACACACTTAACCTGCATGCCACGGTCACCACCGCTTCCAACAATGCTAACTTAAAATCCATCCAAAACATGATTGGTACTTTAACTCTTAATAAAGATATCACTGAAGAGGATATCAATGATTGGGCAACTGGATGAACTGGCATTCGACTTTTCTGATGAAGAAATAACACAACACGTTAGTTCAAGCGAATTGGCATGTCCTTTTACAGACTCTGAGGAAGATATTGAGGCGATAAATATAAAAACCAAGATCTCTCATGCAGATGCTAAGAAATTATTTGTGGTTTACGTTCAATGGGCTAAGGAGAATGATTTGGATATGCAAGACATTGTATTAATGAAGAGACTAGAAGAAAAAGCGCGAAAAAACTACCTCAACGAAATTATTCAACCCAAAATAAATTAATTTTTTAGTAATTCATAGTATGTATGTATTTTACAAATTTATATATATATATATTTCCCACTTAATACAAATTATGTTTTAAATAAATATATGTTAAACAAATTCATAACTTTGTTTTATTTCATCAATATTGCTTTAAAAATGTTTACTTCTATAGTCCGGACAACCTCGATAATCCGAACGACTCTTAAACAATATGTGTCCGGATTATCGAAGTTGTACTGTACCTTACTAGTTTTAACTATTTTTACTTTTAGTGATGATTTACATTATTTCTTACTTTTCATAAGTTCAATGCAAATTTAAAAAAAAAAATACAAGCTAAAATTTATTAGCTGTTAATATAAAAATTGAAAAAAATGGTATAAATTTGCTCACACGGATTTACACGGATTTTTACTCTCTTCAGGTTGGCATCACTGTCCTGTATTAAATTAAAATATTTCAAAAAAATATGGCGCAATGACCATTTTTTAAGATCTTTCACAAATAATGATATCTATGTTCTTTGAAATTGGTTGACTCTGAATTTCTAAAATATAACCATGAATTGGTTGTAATTGGAATTTGATGAAAATGGGTCATAAAAACTTGGTATTATTGTAGGACATTTTTCGTATGTTAAACATACATTCGTTAGGGCTTGAATAATGAAAGAATCTTTTCAATGCTTGCTTCACAATCTGGTCTTAATCCGTTTCAGTCTAAAAACAATTATTTCGGATATGCGCAACATAATTCACTCGAATTAATTGAAAACAAGTAAAGAAAGTTTAAAGTCGGTCTAGGCCGACTATGAAATACCCTAAACCCACTTCTCAAAAACAAAAAAATTTTTATTGTAAATGGGCTTTTCCGTGGGCGGATGAAACCTATATTTTATATGCATTTAAATGTTGATGAAAATTACACATACCAAGTTTTATTCCTGTAGCTCACAGTTAATGCCTTTATTGTGGTTTCGCTATGGGAGGTGGGCGAGTTCATGGACGGATTACTCCCAATTTAGTTAGAACACACCTTAGTTTTGTTATGAAATACATACATACCAAATTTAATTTCTCTATGACAAACATAACCTTATTTATTGCGTTTTCAATTTTTGGGTTGTATGGGAGGTGGGCGTGTCCGTGAGTAGATGACGTCCATTTTTCGAAAACATCTTTGTATTGGTATAAAACACATACATATCAAATTTTATTGTTGTAGGTTAACTAAGAGCTGAGTTATGCAGTTTTCAATTTTCGCGTTGCATGGGAGGTAGGCGTGTCCGTGGGCGGATGATGTCCATTTTTCAAAACCATCTTTGTTTTGTTATAAAAAATATATGTGCCAAATTTAAGCTCTTTAGGTTAAACACAGGCTTATTTATTGCGTTTTCAATTTTTGGTTTGTATGGGAGGTGGGCGTGTCCGTCAGCGAATGACGTTCATTTTCGAAGACATCTTTGCGTTGGTATAAAACACATACACACCTAATTTTATTGTTGTAGGCTTATTATGAGCTGAGTTACACAGTTTTAAATTTTCGCGTTGTATGGGAGGTAGGCGTGTCCGTAGACGGATTCCAAAAATATTCAATAGTGCAGATCCTTGGGTGCATGTGACCATGTGTACCAAGTTTCATCCAATTATCTCTACTCCTTCTTCTTATCCAATGTATACGGACAACACAGAGACGGACAGACGGACGGACGGACGGACATGAATAGCTCGACTCACGAGGTGACGCTGATCAAGAATATATATACTTTTCTTTACCGGACTCGCTTCGTTCTATGCGTTAAAAACGTTTGCACAAAGTTAATATACCCTGACCTTTCAGGTTTAGGGTATAAACCAGGGACCGTACCGGTTATGGCTTTTATCGAAAAAGTCACATATTAACTGTTATTTTTTGACTTTTATTTTTTCCGACAAAAATAAAAGTTATTGTGTGCTTTATATTTTTTTCGGGCAATTATAACAGTTACTTTTGACTTTTATTTTATCGGTCAAAAATAACAGTTTTTTTTCTGCCTTTTATTTTTTTGGTCAAATATATCAGGCAATTTGTGTTTTTTCCAAGGCTGTTTTACCGACTAAAGAACTATTGATACCATTATTTTCGTCTCGTCGGTGCGCACAATTTACATATGGTATAAATAGTTTTATAGTTGGTCAAGTGGCCTTTAAAAAAATACAAAGTGCCTGATATTTTTGACCGAAAAAATAAAAGTCACAAAATAACTGTTATTTTTGACCAATAAAATAAAAGTCAAAAGTAACCGTTATTTTTGTCCGAAAAAATAAAAGGCAAAAAATAACAGTTAATTCTTAACTTTTATAGAATCAGTCGAAAATTTAAAAGACACTTAATATTCGGTAAGCTGAGGCCATTTGTAACATAATGGTACATTTGAAAAAGTCCTTCGACATTTTTTTCATTGTGTCTTTTTCATTTAAAAATTGTAAAATAACAGTTATTTTCAGTCCCTGGTATAAACATTGTTTTGTTCTATTCTAACTGCGCTCCAAATGATAGTATTATCTGCACAAATAGCAAACACTAATTTCGTAGCGCTTTTAAGTTTCCACATGTTTAATTTTGTCCAATAATTAAAATTGCCTCCTTGGACTGGCAAAGGAGTATTAGACACATTTTAATACTTCCGTGATTTCCATAATTAAGGTAAGCATCGAAATTTTAATTGCTTTAAAATCAAAGTAAAAGATTTAATTCAATTCTTTCTTTAGTAAAAGAATTGCAAAAATACGATATAATTTCACCAAATACAATATGTATTACAATAGATTTTTTAGTATTTATTTCTAGTTAATTCACTAAAACACATCTAAAAATATATTCGATTTGTGTCAAATTTCAGCTGAAAATTAGTAAAAAAAAAACTAGTAAGGTATATCTTCGACTTGGCCGAAGTTAAAATACCCTACGGCCGATTCTTAAGGGTAAATAATCTTAAATTGGAGCGCTTTTTGCTCTAAATTTTAAAAGATTTTACTTTTTTAATGTGTCTAAAATACATACATATCAAATTGTTTTCCTGAAGCTTAAATATAAACCTTTTTATAAAGTTCTCAATTTTGGGGTTGTATGGGAGGTAAGCGTGTTCGTGGTGGATTCAGTTTAGTAGCTTAAATATTAACCTTTTTTTAGAGTTTTCACTATTATGGGTTCTACACTGTAAAAAGTAAAGCATATTTTAAAGGCTGCCTTTAAATTAACTTATGCCTGAATTTCAGCATGTTTTGCATTTTAATATTCTAATTGTTTAAAAACCTAAAGAAGCATATTTTAAGTCAGCTTTTGGAAGTTGATGGCTACAATTCATCATATGGGTCTTAATTTAAGATAGTTTGCATGGCTATTCAGGCTAGTTTGTTTACGATAAGGGATAAAATTCAGCGAAGTTAAGGCTGCATTTAACATTTAACTGTATTTAAGTAAGACAGTTTTTTCACCTTATATGAAGACTTATTTTTTACTGTGTATGGGAGGTTGGCGTGTTAGTGGATTGATGGCTTTAATTTTTTTAACACACCTCACTTTAAATATAAAATACACAAATACTGAATTTCAGTTGTGAAGTTTTAATATTAGCCTATTTATAGAGTTTTCACTACAGTGGGTTGTATGGGAAGTGGGTGTGTTCGTAGGCGGATGACGCCTACTTTTCTTCAACGATTTAGTTTTAATATCAAATACAAACGTTTAAAATGTTTTGCCTGTAGCTTAAAGAGAAGCCTATGTATAGATTTTTAAATTTTGAGGTTGTATGGGAGGTGGCCGTGTTCATGGGTGGATGACGCCCATTTTTCTAACTCGTCTGATTTTTGTTATAGAATTAATTAATACCTTATTAAATTTTTGGGGTTGTATGGGAAGTGGGCGTGTTAGTACATGGATGAAGACCATTTTTCTAAAACACACCTCAGTTTTGGCTTAGAATACACAAATATCGAGTTTTAGTTTTGTAACTTTAATATTAGCCTCTTGATAGAGTTTTCAATTTTGAGGTTGCATGGGAGGTAGGCGTGGTTTTCATCCGATTCAACCCATTTTTGAATTGGATCTTTTTAGAAAAAAAGCTCAAATATCGAATTTCATTACGATAGCTTGAAAATTACGGCTGTAATCGTGTCGACAGACAGACGGACATGGCTAAATCAACTCTGGTGGTGATGCTGATCAAGAATATATACACTTTTCTGTACCTATTACGCCTCCTTTTGGCGTTACACACGTCGTGAAAAAATTATTATACCCCTTACGCAGTACGCGTGGGGATATAAAAAAAAATACATACTTGAAATTGAAGTTCAATTTTTGAAAAATACTGTCTTATGCTATTTTGTGATGTGAATGCTACAGGGGATTTTTAACCAAAAAGAAATCACCTCAAATAGATACAAAATGTTTGTGCTACTACGAAATCTTGACCCAATATTAAATAGTTAATGAAATCTCTTGTTTTACGCTATGCCCTACTGTCAACACTTTTGTGACGAAGCATTCACAATTGGAGTTTTGCCCAAGCCTCTCTTACATACCGCCCACTGTGCAGTGTTTGTGAACTTTACTTACAATAAAGAAATGAAGACGATATCGAAATTGTGTAAAATATTGAACCTGGAACACGGCATATAAAACTGGAGTTTGCTAAGGTATTAGAGTGAAAATTTGTAACAGTGACAGTTTGTTTTATTAGTTGTTGCTCTTTGTGGCTAAATTACCGAAGCGAAGTTCATATGTTGGAATGGTAAACTGTTGGTGCGATAAATATCGTGGGAAAGTATGCGATCTATCTATAAGCAAGCGAGGATTTCATCCTCGTCTATAAAGCGTTGTGGTTTAATATAGTATTACAGTATGAAAACCAAAAATTTATTTTTTATTTTTCGTTTCTAAATTATCCCAAATAAGCTAAATTTACGGATTTTTAAGAATTTCACACGGATTTTCGAGGATTTCTAAGGATTTGTGTGTCCATGTCAATTTAATATCAAAATTAATTTCAACGTTAAACATATTTGCGTATTACTCAAAAATATGTTTATTTACTTTGTTAAAATTTCACAAAGCAAAGTTGACAACGATAAAGTTGAGGTGCACCTTGGCGCAAAAGTTGAAGCAGAAATTTTAAACTTAGGTTCAGCCAGTGTCAACGATATTCAGCAAGTTAAAATTTTCTGTTTGAATTTTTATATTGAAGATTATAATCATTTCTAATAAGAAAACTCCATTGGCCGATCCAAAAAATTGATCCAAAATTTTATTAAAAATAAAACTATAACACCTTCGGGACAATATTATCCGTCAGTTATACAAGGAACATTTTATAACGAGATCGACATGGAATATATAACTTCACGTAATATGGATCCGCCGTAAAAGAATCTTGAGGTGGCCACATATTTACAAGAAGTCAATAAAGTTGTATAGGGGGATGGAAGTATACATTTTCCACTAGTTTTGAACTTAATTCGGTACATATTTTTGCTCCCACATTCTACAGCAACCATTGAAAGAATTATTTCTCAAGTCGATGTTAATAAAACTAAAATTCAGAAAATACTGATCGGGATGATAAATACTGTAGGGATGATATTCGCTTTACTAGTGTAAAAAAATTGGCAGCGATCCTTGCAATAGTTTTCGAGGAATGCTGTCCTCCGGTTTCAAACACTACTTTTCGAAAAAAACGCGTTTAAAGTACATATAAGAAGTACATTAATTGACTTTTTTCGGAAGTTTTTGCTTATAACTAAAGCAATTGTTATTCAATTGACTTTCTGAGAATATTGCTACACTGGTATGCATTAGTTGTAACCTTGGCATGCAGCTTAAGTCTGGCTTAGCATGCTCGGTTCTGAACACAGAAATTCTAGGTTTAAAAAAATTTAAACGTAGATTTTGTTAAAAATTCTCTGAGAACATTGAAAATATTCTCAATAATAAACAAAAAATAAAAAATTAAAAAAATCATACTTCAAAAAATACAAACAATAAACAAGAAAAAAAAAATATTTTAAGTTTTAAAAAAAAAATATTCCAATGAAACTGACAATTTGCATTATTTTATCAACAATTTTTGAAATATTTGCATGTTCTACGTCAAAGTTGTAGAATTTTTACTACAGTGCCGCTCAAATATGTTTTTTAATCTCAGTTTAAATTTTTAAACAGAGTTTAAGAAAACTGCCGATAAAAATGAGATAAGTTCCGAAAATAATTTTAACTGTGTTTAAAATTTAAACTCTGTTTACGAAATCTGAGGTTTAGGAATTTAAACTTCAGAGATCAGTTAACGGGCCTTACTCTGACATCATGCCACGACATAAATACGAATTTTCGTCAAAAAATATAAAATTGGCCATAATTTTTTTCATTTTTGTCATGAGAACTAGTTGTTCTTTCATTTTTTTCAAGTTTAATAAAGTTAATTAATCGAAAATTTTATTGTTCACCATTTATGGTAGTGATTCTCAACTCCTCACTTTTTTTAAATATCCAAAAATCTCATTTTTTTCAAGCTTCGATTTTATTTTAAAACATTAAAGATTTTGAATAAACGCATCTGGAGGTAGTTAGGTATTACCATTCAAAACTCCCCATTTTACCTTATTTAATATTATTAAAATAAATCGTATGTTACTTCAAAATGAAAAAAAGTTTTTTGTGTTTTTAAGTTCTTAGAAGATATGTTTTATGGTATGTTATACCCCCGCGCGTACTACGTAAGTGGTTTATTGATTTTGTCACGACGTGTTCAACGCCCAAAAGAAAGCATGGATATAGAAAAGTATTTATATTCATGATTTTCATGAGTTTCATAATACTTGATACGTCAATTTATTCAATGAATGCCTTTATTTATAAGAAAAATTATCAAATAAAACAAAAAAGCAGAAAACAGTTAAATTTCGGTCAGTGACAATGGCGAACGAGAGCGTACTCTTTTCGCTGCTGTTCCGCTTCTACTTGTGTTAAAAGTGAGTTGGGGTACAATTGTACCCCGAGGACGCATATAGGGTTAATTGTGAAATTTATTAGCAGTTAGTTTAAAAATTGAAAAAAAAAATTGTATAAATTTGCTCACACGGATTTACTCGAATTTTTTTATGTCGCATTTGCGGATTTGCATCACTTGTCGAAGCAACAGTTCATGAAGAGCTGTGGTAGTCGATATTCGCCTGCTGCTGTCTGCTGTGTAAAATTCGACAGTCCAAGCAACAGTTCACGAAAAACTGTCGCAGTTGGTATTTGAATGCTGCTGTCTGCTGCGTAGAATTCCATTCGCCAAGCAAGAAGCGCCTTGGTTTCGCCAATTGTCTACAGTTTTCGTTATTTATTAAAGAAATCACTATATTTGAATTATTTTGCAAATTTGTCGTATTTACTCTTTTTCGGCATCAGCTATTTTAAAATATTTTTACAATAAAACAGTTCACTGCTTGAAAGAACTCAATTTTGTTTTTGTACTCACATCACATTTTGACATTTTGCTCTATCCCGTATACAAACCAACTAAAACTAAGAACTTGGCAACGCAACTTTACTCAACTCAATCGGTAGTTAACTTTCTCTATCCTCAACTAGTAGGCGATTTTGTTGCTGTTTTCTCATAAAAATTTTGAAATAAACGACCTGAACTGAGTAAAGGCTAGCAAATCGAACGTAGCTATGAATTTGTACAAAACAATTACTTATTATTTATCAAAACAATTTAGTCATTTAGCGATGAATCTAGATTTGCCCGTGTGGTAGGCATGCTGCACTTTCCCTAAAGGATAGGATATACTGACAGATGTATTTTTCAAAGATTTTTTTCATACTTTTCAGTATGAAGGACAAAGACTGATAGACCTGTAAGATTTTGGACTACTTTCCAAGGTTATTTAAGCCAAGACAGGTATTTTGTTATCACTTTTCTCGATGCTACAGGTAGATTGCCATAGGCCAGACTGCAACTGAATTATTTTGACAGTAGGGGAATTAAAAGCTCTGAATTTTGTTGCAAAAGAGTTGGAAAAATACCATTTACCACAGCAGATTTGAAGAAGTTTATATCCCAATCAACTTCTTATATTTAGAATATTTTTTAAGTATAGTATATTTTTTAAGAATATCTCGTTGACAGATTTATCTGTCTGTAGGAAAAAGAAGGGTATGGATCAGAGATCTAGTCTCTTCTTCGTTTTTACGAGGCCACCATTCTCATTTATCTTTTTTGGCCGATATATTTTTTTGCACTGAATTTTGTTGACGCTGATAATTCGATGATTCAGATAGTAATACATTTACATCAGATGTCAGACTGATTCAGAAACATTATATCACATTCATATGTGTTTGAAATTCATAACATACATGTTTGATTGGCTTCTTGAAGAAATAAAATTTTTCGCAGTAAATAAATAAATAAATAAATAAATACGAAAGTTTTTTTTTACAAGTCTCTCTTTTTTTCCATCCTTTATTACGCGTTCTTATTGTCTCTCCGTTAGTGTCTCATCGGACTTTACATCGAGTGGGCGTAAATATAGGCTTTATATCTAGCAGTTATTATAAAATATATATTTTGTTTATTTTTGCTTTTTGAAAGCGTCTTACAGATTTTTAAAACTAATTGAATTTTAATCGGAGCATATTTTATTACAGTTTACTGATATGTATTTTGTTTTTCTTCAAATTAAGTTGATTTTTATATGGGCAAGTTGTAACAATTTTGTGGGGTAAGTTGTAACATGTAACAACTTGCTCCACACATTTGAACTGGCTATTCGGTGTTTGTTTATTTTATTGTTTATTTTTGCATAATGAGTAATTATAAACGAAAGTCTAATCGGGCAACTCAAAGTAAAGAAGTTTTCTAGTTGGCTGCTATTGCAGTTAAAGAAAAGAAGACAAGTTTCAGGAAATCTTGTTCAATTTGTGACATGTATCTTTAAATAGATACATAAAAAATAACATATATCACCAAATATACCAGCCTCATGTTACTAAAATAATATGGCTGGACTTGATTGGTTAAAAAAATGTATGCAAAAAAACTCACAACTTTCTATAAGGACACCTGAAACTACTTCTTTAAGCCGAGCCAGGTTCAAAGTTTAAGAATTTTTCACATAATATAATACTAATAGTTGGTGAAACTAGGCCATAATGTTGTTAAATACTTCAATATTTTTTAGTTGTATCAATTGAAAATAAATTATTACAACAAAAACTTCAGTTTTATTGCTTGTTACAACATGCCCCAAGGCTGTAACAACTAGCCCCATACACGGGGTAAGATGTAACACTAGCAATTTTTTTTTTTAAATGTACTTCAGTTACAAAATACTTCTTATTCCAACAATTCTTTTTAATGCAAGGATAGTCAGACATTTAACCTTTCAACTCATGTTTTTATAACCAGGATATATTGCGTAGTTTCGTTTTCCCACCATATTTTCCAAAAAGTGTTACAACTAGACCCCCGCTCTCCTACTTGTAATTCTATTAACATGAATAAACACACATTTTTTATTTTTTTGTGTGTGGTTAAGTTGTAAAGTAATGGCTTCTACAGAATTGACAAATTTGCAATTAATTAATTAGTTTTTTAATAGAAGAAAACCATTATAAAACATAATTAAGTATTATGTGTGATGACTTAAACACAAAATTAATTTTAGTTTTAATTTGCAAATAAATTCTAAAATTCAATGTTTTCTTTTGTTACAAAACCAGATATTAGGATTCAAATACAAAATTTTAACAATATCGACATTATTTTTTTAAAATGTACCGCTAATGAGCCACATAAATATGTAGGTAACAACATTGCTTAAAGTTCTTTATTTCTTTGAGCTTCCTTCGTCAAATCAATTCCTAGAAGCTTGTACGAAGTTAAGCCTAAGTTTTTGAATATACGAAATGCAACAGACATATGCTTAAGAGTTCAGATAGAACCAAATCATGCTGTTGCTAGTTCAATGAAAAATTATGTTTTTAGTTTTGTAACACCACATCATATTTCACAGTTTAAATATTATTATGTAACTTTTAACACATTCGTTGACAACTTGAGTATCTAGCGAGTATCTAGCCTGCCTCCTGCCACAATTAATGATGCCATAAATGAGCCACACGGCGTCGGCACACATTAAAATCCTAATAAGCATGCCTTATAAGTAAACTAAACCTGATCACGAACGATCCAGGCAATGCAACCTCATCCAGATAACTGGCTACATTTATGACCGACTCGTTCGTGTTCGTTGTTTGCTATGGAAATTGATGCGATCCGTAAGTGCGCATAATGATAATTCGAGTCGAACTGAATTGGGTGATAAAGTTGATTTTCGCACGATAAACATATTATAAATACATTTGCTTTCGCATAATATTTATTTTTATACGGAGTTCAGTGGTGACCACAGCAGTTACAAGTTCGGTCTGACGTTGGAGGAGAGATAATTATTTTTTTCAATTTATTTAAATAAATCGCGACAAACATGCAACTTCTGTGTTTTGCAAGAAGAAGATATTTTTGGCATGCGATGACATTTTGTTGAATTAATGGGGAACATTATCCAAGCAAAAACTGAGTAATATTCTAAAAGCCATAAAACATGCACTAGATCCAATGATTAGTTTTACGTGAAATTGCTAAATTATTGCATATTTGGTCAAATGTATCCACTCCTCTTTTAGTTTGATAACTAGTTCTTTCCCGTCAAAAATGACGGGCCCGGTTTCAATACAGAAAAAACATGAAGTATTGATTTTCTTTAAGGTGAATTAGAAATCAGCGATGGTCACAGAAATCAGCGATGGTCACATATTCGATTTTAAATTGTGCAAAGAACAATTTTGAGTTACAAATATTTACCTTGAATTAAAAACGGAATTTCTTGTAAAACAGAAAATTTCAAAATTAAAAAGTTTTTGAAGTTTCAATCAATCACAAACAAAAAATGCTCGAAAATATGCTACGAAATTTTTCAAAAAATCAAGCGTTCCGCACTCACATTTTACATTTATTTTTTGTTATAGTATAATAAGTAGAACTCTATCAAATAAGACTTATTGGTGGCCTTATAAAAGGTGTTTTTTATGAAGTTTTCTTTTCAGTATGGATTACTCTATTGTTTGACTGTTTAAAGTGACGTCTCTACTGAGTATTGTTCGGTAAAACATCATGAATAGGTTGACTCCAGAACAACGCTTCCAAATCGTGGAAATTTATTTTCAAAAACAAAGTTCAATTAAAAATGTCGGAGACCACCATAAAGAACCTAATTGACAAATTTCGGTCTACATTCACTCTTTTGGATGCCAAGCCAACGAGAAGAATGAGAAGATTGCGTACAGAAGAAAATATTGCTGTCGTTGAGGCCAGTGTCGAAGAAAATGCCAATTTATTGATTTGTCGTCGTGCGCAAGAAGTTGTACATCGACTTTATAGAAAATTTTGCGTAAGGATTTGGGTTTGGTTACATACAAAATTCAATTGGTGCAACAATTAATGCCACACGATCATCAAATGCGCCGTGAATTCAGTAATTGGTCGCTTAATCAATTAGACGAAGATCCGCTATTTTACTGCAAAATTTTCTTCAGTGATGAGGCGCATTTTTGGTTGAAAAGATAAGTCAACAAGCAAAATCAAGCAAAATTGCCGTATTTAGAGCAAAGATAATCCACACGCCACACGCCACACGATAAATGTACTGTTTGGTGTGGTCTATGGGCTGGTGGATTCATAGGTCCTTATTTCTTTAAAAATGAGGAAGGACGACGCTTTACCGTGAATGGAAATCGATACAGAACCATGATCAATGAATTTTTGTTGCTAAATCTTCAAGCTATGGATGTGGACGAAATGTGGTTTCAACAGGATGGTCCTACTTGTCATAATTGCGGGGGAAACAATCGACTTATTAAAGAACATTTTAACGACAACATTATTTCGGGAAATGAACCGGTGAATTGGCCTCCGCGTTCGTGTGATTTGACGCCACTTGATTATTCAACGTGTCATTGCTGAAATACGCCCTCAAATCCTTGAAAAGGTGGTCGAAAATTGGACCTCCAGAATGACCTTTGTGATAAATAGTCGTGGTGGCTATATGACCGAAATTTTATTTAAATGTTAAATGCCAAGAAATTATCTACCAAATAAAAAAATTTGTTTTGGCCATTTCATAATTTGGCATGAGTTTTATTTAAATTTCAAATCAGCAAGCTTATAAAAAAACACCCTTTATAAAGTGCTTTTTTATACCCTGAACGTGAAAGGGCAGGGTAGATTAACTTTGTGCAAACGTTTGTTACGCATAGAAATCAGCGAGTTTGGTATAAAAAAGTATATATATTCTTGATCAGCGTCACCACGTGAGTCGAGCTATCTATGTCCGTCCGTCCGTCTGTGCGTCCGACTGTGTGTTGTCCGTAAAAACAGGTTAAGAAGAAGGAGTTGAGATAATTGGATGAAACTCGGTACACATGGTCAAATGGATCCAAGGATCTGGATAACTACCTCCCATACAGCGCATAAATTAAAAATTACAACAATAAAACTAGGCATGTATGCAATTTATATCAATATAATGATGTCTTCCCATACAACCCAAAAATTCAAATTTCAATAAATAAGCTTTTGTTCAACCTACAGAGATAAAATTTAGTAAGTACACTGAGAAAAAACACATACTTTAAAATTAAACAAAAAATTTTGAAATAGAAATTTAACGCCTTTGCGTTTCTACAAAACAAAAATTAAAACAAGTGTGTTTAATTTTCAACTACCAATAAACTACTTTCTTTTTTTTATTTTCTCTCTTTATTTCTTTGAAAAAACAAACAAAAATTTGAATACAAGAAAATTTTTGAATTTTTTGAATTGGTTTGAAAAATATCGAACATGCGATAAAATAAAAACTAATTATTTAAATATTAAAATATTTGAAATGCAAAATTCTTCGAATGGAGTTAACATTCGGAGGTCCCGAGGGTAGCTGTCTGTGCATCTGTAAAGCTAAAAAAATGGCATCGAAATATGCTTTAAAATATTTGTTTTAAATTTTAAAATTTTTGTTTTAAATTTGTTTTTCGTAACAAAAACATTGTTTTAAAAACAAAAACTTTTGTTTTGAATTTAAATTTAAATGCAGTTGTGATTGATTTTAATGGATTTATATCAAGCTCTTTTTCAAAAACAAATTCGTTAGATATGAACACAATTTCATTTAATTTTAACACATTTTTCCCTCAGTGTATGTATTGTATATAAAAATAAAAACGTTTTTGTTATCTGCTCACGGACACGTCCACCTCTCATACAACCCGAAAATGTAAATCCCAATAAATAAGCTTATGTTTAACCCACACAGATTAAATTTTTTGCTTTTTGTTTGCTCACACGCCTTCAGACGATTTTAATTATGGTAGTGCGTTCAAATCTTTAGCGAAAGTTGCGATGTTCCAATGTTAGATGAATGCAATTTTTCCTGAAATTATTTGCTAAATATAACAGTCTAATATTAATAAGAAAAAATAATATTAGAGCACGGTTTGCTAAATAAGAACTGAGGATTGAAAATGGTAACAGAGAAATCCCGAATTTAGTACATCTTATAAAAAACTGAAACTTGTTTTGAAACTACTCCTTTTAGGAGGATGATCGGTAGAATCTTGTCAGATAGCATTTAGTGAAAAGTATGGGAGGCGAACTATGTTTCTTAAGCTTTCTATGGCTGGACATAATGAGAAGAGCTCCAAATTATGAAAAATATTATTATCTGCATATGTATGCGAAATCAAGTAAAACACACCAATATTGTAAAAAAATTTGTCTGTGCATGCAAACGAAGCCAAATATGACAAACGAATATTCTTACGATTGCACTTTGCGCCAAAATGAGACAAAATCTGTGTACACGGCATCTGACTATTTTTTTCTAATAAATTTGGGGTTTCTAAACACGAGAACCGCAAAAAAAATTGTTTTTATGGTTACGTATATTTAAAACAATTTTTTAATAGTTTTACTCACTTTTTTCAAAAATAGTCCCATATATTGATATATATCTTGTATACGTATCTTGTATTCGATTTTTTTCTTATAGTCATTATTCGGTGATAGCTTTTCTTTATTAAAAATATAATTTTAAGATCAAAAGGAAAACTGGGCAATTTTTTAAGTTTTCGTATTTTTATGAATTTTTAGACACTCTTCACTTGCATTTTTATGTGAAAAAAAGAATTTTTTTTCAAAATATTTCCTTTAATAGCCCAAAAACTGCTCATCCAAAAGTAAAAATTTGTTTCACAAACATGTAGAAAATTATTGGGCTTAATTTGATAGGCTTGATTATTTAAATCGAATGGAATCGCGACGTGAGAACAAGAGGGTTCTATCTGGCTTTTTCATAAATGTTCAGGAGAGCATTTTTAAAGTTCGCAGCCAATTTTATACTATTTATATAGTAAATATGAAAAATATAACACAAGGAATATAAAAACAATTAATTCTTTATTAGAATATTAAATTTCTTTCAATAAAAGTTACAAAAAAACATAAAAAAATAAACTTTTTTAATTAAAAATTTCAGATAGAACCTTTTGGAACTCAAAATTAAAACATTTTCACAAATTAATCATATGCATAATTTTTGTTATACGATTACAAAATTATAAAATAAGCATAAGAAATATAAGAATTATTAATATCTTTATTGCAACATTAAAAGTTAAAGTGAAAAACGTTAAGATAACATAAAAAAGTTAATACTTCTAATGTGAACCTGCACGTAGAACCTTCTGGAACTCAAAAATTAAATGTTTTATTTTGAAATGAGATCAACTTATTAAAAATTGTTTTATAAAAATCTATATCTATGGAAAGCATCGACTTAAATATCGACTTAGTTTTTGCTTTATTAGCAGCCGAAAGTGTTGGATTCGAAGTGTGGCAATTGGATTGTTTTTTAGTAGCGAAGCATTTTTCCATTCCTTGGAAACGTGGCCGAACTTGTAACAAACCTCGTATCAGTCACAGTACCTGGGCGACCGAGCTCCGCTCAGATTCCTGCCGTATATTCAAATGTTTTACGGTTTTTAATGTATCGGAAATGCCAATTTTATCTTAGAAACAACATATAAGATCATAGTTTTAAATTAACTTTAAATACATTTTTATTTTATGATAACTTCGTTTTTCAATTAAACGAAATTTGTTTTGGTTTTATATTTTTTTTATATTTGGTTTAATTATTTTGATAATTTATTTATGCTGAACTTATGCCGGCCATTCCAAGCCTAAGTAAATTTTTTTTTTCCCAAAATAAACCTCATGCTCCTTTTCCACTTACAAGAATAGGAGCATGAATCCACTTACAATTTTTGATCAAAGTAAAATCTTGAAAATGGAGTCATTTTCAATAAATCATACCTCTGTCATTTGTAAATGTAAATGTACTTCCTATTTTTGTAAATGAATTATCGTTAGAAAGCAATTGAAAAGCGATTATTAATAAAAAATAAAATACTTTTGGAATTTTTTTGCTAGAGTTGCCTACTTTTTTAAAAAAAAAATGCGTTTTCGGTTTTTTTTTACGTAGAATTACGTCTTACAGCGCGGTTTGTATGCAGTCGTTTTAACAAATTTTTTTAAGGTCATACCTACAGCCTATAATATTGATCGTTCAAACATAATATTTATACTTAAGTATCAGATATATCCTGCGCTAAACGAATATCTTATTTTGGATTTTGTTACTTTTATATTTAAGTCACAAAATAGCAAAAGCTTAGAAGAATAATCTAGATTTTTTATATAAGAAAATCAATCATTAGCTGCTTGCATCTTGTGTCTGCTGCTTTCTTTGTTTTTGTTTTTGCTTGTGTTGGTTTTGTTTTGAACGAACTGATTCGCAGCATTGGTGCTCTGCTCCACGTTAAGAGGGTGTTCTAAGTTAAGAGGGTGTTCCGATTAGATTTAACACTTATGAAAAAAACTATTGGCATTATTTTTCGTTGTATGCTATTACCCAATAGATGTCGTTTTCTATTCACTTAATATCATCTTTGCATCTAAAACAGCAACTGGTTGTTATTGGGTTAGATTAACATAAACAAAGTCATGGCTCAGTCGGATAAGCTGTTGTCGTGACAAGGTTGAGGATCAAAGTGGCTGGGTTCGATACACAGCCTGGTTGTTAAGAATATTTTTTTTTTAAATTTTTTATTATTATAATTTTATTTTATTAATTATTTAATGTAACAATTGCATAGTGCAATATTTTTATTTTTTGTCACATCCTGTTGCTTGCGATAGCATGAACAAAATGTAAGCAAAATACAGCTTTTATTAGTCTTTTAGTTATTTTGTATTCAATTTTTAACATAAGTTACCATAATTCAAATTGTATTCCCAATTAATTAAATTTACGTACAGCTTTGACTAAAAATATGTCTAGTATTTTTAATCGTATCAATTCTAAAAAAAGGATTAACATATGTATTAGTTCCATGTATTGTTTAAAAATTACTCTAAGATTTTTAACCGTAAAGTTGTTGTACTATGTGGTCTGTTCACACCTTAAGATATTTACAAAATGTGAATTTGTCACTTCATCCTCCCCAGACGGCCGATTGAAAAATGTTAAACCTTTTTGTTTTGTATTAAGACCGATTAAAAAATTCTTAAGCCTGGTTTCCACTATGTCAATTTCAATGGTCAGTTGTTGTCAGTCACATGAAAAATGCCAACACGTTGTCATTTTTTTGCTGTTTGACAATGGCGAAAAATATGAAAAACTGATATCTTCACACGTTAATAGCAAAAATTGCAAAAAAAATGTTATTTATGTGATATTTTAAATTTCATGTCAAACAAAAAATGACGAAGTGAAGACCAAGCATTAGAGTAAATTTGATCCTAATTTATTTCGAATTTTTATAAGGCATTTAAAATTTTGTAAACTTACTGCAAATAAAAAAAGAAAGAACTAAAAATTTTCTTCAAGCTTTTTACAGTTTTATGGTCCAAGATTCTTTTATTATATACAAAATAATTATTTGACCTAATAAGAAAAACATTTTTGCTCCAGATTTTATAACAATATCTCAAACGGTATAGAAGTTATGAACGATTAAGTGAAATATATATCAGAAAAAATTGAAATTACAAAAAGCATAACATTTGGCCATTATATTTTATTTTGGTGGAAACTTAATTTGTTTCTTAAAATTACAAAAAAAGGTGCACTTTTTGAGATGTGAGCAAATTAGATTTTTTTTTTCAAAACGTAGGAAACTCTAGCATAGGAAACTCTTACAAAAATATTTTCCTTTTTAAAATTTGTTTAAGATTTGGTGTAAATTACTCTATTTGTAAGATTTCTTTTTATATCAAAAATTGGTGCATCAAAACTGTACTAAAAACGTTTCTATAAAAAAATAAATGAAAAATATAACAAATTCACTAAATCACTGTTTGGTGAAGCATAAAAATAAAAACAAAAAAATGAATGTGCACGGCGGGATTCGAACTCACAACCTCGATATCATGTGACAGAAGCTCTATTCTCTGAGCTATCACTTCTATATGAACTTAAGCAAACTTAACATAGCATATTCGGCAGGAAAATTAATGTATTTATTAAATGCGTGAAAACTCAGAAAAACAGCTTTTCCCAGAGATGAGACCTAGCTGGATCGATTTTTCAGCCCCCTCTTCATCTATATTGTAAATTTCATCGAAATCGTTAGTGCCGTTTTCGAGAACGCAATTGCAAATATATATACAAATATTGCTCGTTTAATAGAATAAGATTTCTAAAAAGTAAGCTGCGAAACTTAGGTAAATAGAAAACAACTGTAATTTTAAGTTTTTGCTGGCGATTGAAAATCAGAAAAGTCCCTGGAGCTCATCTCTATGATATAGTAAGAATGTTTGTTGTTGGCTAATTAAATTTCGTAACAAAAACATAGGTAGCCAAACTTCAGTCAATTTTTGGTTTTTTTTTTTTCAATGTTTGAATAGATATTGTCTGTCTACTTCCTGAATAGCCAGGTGTAGAATATTTTAAGGTTAAAGTCCGAACAAATGAGTTGTTTTAAATAATGATGCAATAGCAACAGATAGCAATAGCAGACAGAACAACTAGTTCTTTGTGCTGCCACTTCTTCAATATATCCAATTTCAATTAAAATTTATCAATTCAAGTTGTTTATTACCATTTTAAAATTTTTAGAAAAACAAACTCAATTTATTCCATTTTTCTAACAGCACTGAAATTGGTTGCAGATAGAACGTTCTGGATCTAAGCGCATCCACTTTTTTGCAGATGGAACTAAATACTATTTATTCTGTTACTATTTCAAAAACTATAAGTAAAAATTAAAAAAGGTTTCTGTAATAGATAGAAACCATCACAAAGAGTAAATTCCAATAAAAAAACGCAAAAAGGAAAAAAAGCTATATGGAACCCTCTGGTTCTCACGTCGCGATATTTTAATATATGTGACTACATTTGAAAATAAGTGAGAAAAACTATAAACTAATTTTGTAAAAAAAAAAACGTAACATATTTTTTGCGATTTTCGTGTTAAGAAACCTCAAATCTATTAACAAAAAAATAGTGAGATACAGTGTACAAACGCCGCACAGTGGGTTCAGAGACCCCAAAAATGGAGATCAATTCACAGGGGCTACGTATCGAGACAAAAATGGTCACTAAGGGGGTTTTTGGGGTCGCTGATTACGAATCTGAAGTAAAAATTTTCAAATTCAAAATGGCAGCTTCAAAATGGCGTCCATGAGCAGGCTATCTTCTAAACTAAAGGGCTTAGGAACTTCAAATTTAGTATACGGGGGTTTTCGGGGTCACTGATTACGAATCTGAAGTCAAAATTTATTTTACCTAAAAAAAATCAAAGACATTAAATGAAAAATTAACAAGAATTTTATTTTTTTTTTTATAAACAAAAATTCAAAAAGTTTTATAATAAAAAGCCTCATCCTCATCACAACTTGAATCGCTATCATCGTAATAGTAAACATCTTCATCGTGTTCTACAATATCATTCTCGGTATGATCAACACCTTAATTATATATTTGCGTTTGCAATTATATTTGCGTTTGTATTAACAATTCTGTTGCTAATTTTGGTAAACATTCTAATTTTCGTTTAGGCAACGGCCTCATACTGGAAATTAGAGGATCTGAAGTTATGAGAAACCTTTGTAAGATGTCTTCAATCGTATTTTCTCTGCTGCATTTTCGAGCAAAATTCTCTCTAAAATTTTTGAAGTCTTTGTTGCGAGCCTCTTGCGCTTCCTCAGATAGATTTCCGATTGGTAATAAAGCATGCGCTATAATTTCTGGTGAATGAATAAAAAATTTATGTAAAGTTGGAGACATGTTATACCAAGGATATTTTGCAACGAAATACCTTGCAGTGTCTCGACAAAAATCCCTTAACTTCTTCACATGGACTTCATGGCCACAAGAAGTAACTATTAGAATTATATGCATCTTTTTTATCAAATCTACATCAATCCTTGTTATTTCGGCGGAAATCTCAGCATTCTTAAAAAAACGTCTGGCAGTGTTACCATCATTTGAATTTCCAAATCCCGGTTTAGGCTGATCAACAATTAAACCAGTTTTTTCTTTAAATTCTTTTTGTATACGTATTTTATTGTCAGCAACAATTTTTTTATCATTTTCGCCTCTAGCTTGCCATTTTTGTAATGGAAGTTTGTACGATAGGTGAAGCAGGCATTCAAAGAACCTTATCCAGCCATGTAATATGGATAAGCCAAATTGGAAGTTTTCAGTTCTCACTTCCTTTTCAATCATTATATTGGCTAAATTGAACTCTGAACTTTTGGCCCCACACAAATAGCAATTTTGTGTAGACCTTGTTTCGGTTAAAGCGTTACAAACTTTACCATCGATCATAACTAACATTAATATATGTTTAACACTCAAATATATATCACCGAATATTGCTTCAGAATTGGTTAAATTATTTATTTCTTCTTGTACTCTTTCTTTTTCTTGTTTTGAAATACTTGCAGATTCTTTTACAAATTCAATTTTTAAAGGCCTGCAGAATCTAGTTGAACTTGGGCGAGGATTTTGCCAAATTATTTTATCGAGACAAGTTAATCGAAGCGGCACAATTGAAGTTATAAAAACTGCGCAGTCACTCGACCCTAATCCATGAAAAGCCTGCTTGTATGAGCTATGACCGGAGCTTCCATCAAATCCCCACTTAGTATACAAACACAGATTAGACAATTGGTTTTTCGCCAAACACTCAATCACTCATTTCTGAACTGAGATAAGACGTTCCACTGTGTGATTAAGAAGACCTTGCAAACTTATTTGTGCGGAAGTTTCACTTATTTTAATATGCTCACGATTGGGATAACATTCTTTCTTGGCTAATTGAACGACAGTATATGAAGGAAACTTATCTGGATCTGCATGTCTTACAACATTATACTGATGTCGTGTTAGGTTGCCCTCTACCAATACAGAAAATGCTTTTCTGAGATCATTTGCTTTTGTTTTCCCGATTCCTTAAAACAAATTCTGTACTTAGCTGCTCTTGATGGTGTTGATGTTGTTACTTCGTGAACCAATTTCGAGGCCTCAATTTGGCCTGATGCTCGCAAACTCATTTGAGTGGCATGAGCTAAAAGCGGCAGAGGTGTTTTATCCTTTAACTCCTTACATTTCTTGGTTTTTGTTCGCTCACTACTATCCTCAAAAGCTATTTCTTTTCTTCCTTTTCTTTTTTGTGGTGAGGAATGGAAAAAGAAATTGAAGAATCCAACCAATTTGAATTAAGTTGCAAAAAACGTTCTTCTTTTCTGCCACATTTTGTCCAACGATTTTTGAAAAAAGAAATGAAACTATCCAAATTTCTTTCCAAATCAATCATATTTATATCCGAATAGCTAATACGTTTTTGATCTCGTTTTTTAAAAATATAAATTTATCATTAAATAGAATGCAGCCGGAATTTTGCATAATATTATAGAGGCTTCGACGAGTCATAAATACCGTATTAGAGCTAGTTCCTAAAAATTTTAAATTTTTAAAACTGGTGGAATGTGTTCTTAGCTACTAAAAATTATTTTATTTTTAATAAAATTTTATTTGATTAAAATAATGAGATCGAATCACAATTTAATTATGAAATGTTTTTATAATTTTAACTTGATATTACACAAATAATTATTTAAATAATCAAAAAAAAATTTAAAAAAAAAATAAAATAATTTTAATCATAAATAAATAATTATTTGTATTTCATTATTAAACAAAATTAGTAAAACACCAAAAAACACAAAATAACTTTTTTAATCCGAATAACTATTTGCCTCATTTCATCACTATATTTATAAGTTAAATGACACTTCACAAACAATAACAATCACAAAAACATTAACAATAACAAAAATAATAAAAAAAACACGAATGTAAAACGAAAACAGAAAGAAGAAATACCACAATCGTTGTTATTGTACAAAATAAGACGTCCGCAACCTCACTTTGTTTACACAAATCAAAATTCTGCCTAACGCGCAAATATGCGCCCGATTAAACTTATATTTTTAGAAAGTACACATTCTAAATAATACGAAGAAAAAAAAATTCATAAAGGAACAATTCGGACACAACTATATGTCCATCTAAACATCAAAAATATGGACTTTTTAGGCATTTTTTCAATTCATCACAAAAAATATTTTTAAACAACTTCACATCACTTTTTATATTTCATTGCATAGAGCAATACCTGAAGTTGAAGGTTCCATCATAAAACTTTTGATAATATTGAGAAAAAAAAAAAGAAATTCTTTGAAAATACCAAAAAAATGTTTTTTTGCACTTCGCGCCGAAATTAGAAAAATTTGAAAACTTTGACAGTTAACTGTCAGTAAACCAATCAATCAAACGAAAAAAAAATTACAGCTAGTGACGTAGAATTTTATGCACTTTCATTAGATACCAAATACTATTTAGAAAGCTCAAAAAAAGTGATGTTTTAATCCTCTGTGCGCCGTGTGGTTAAATGCGATTGACGCCATATCGTCACCTCAGTATTGGCCTGATCTGAACGACAAAAATGCAAGTTGAGAACTCAGCGTTAAACATACATCTTATAAGGTATCCGCTTAAAACCTTCAACATATTAATATTTGAAACGTCCTTTTTCTCCATTGTTAAATTTATTTTAGCTCATCCTGAAGTTTTTTATTTATATTGAATCCAATTTTTACGAAAATGCATATAGAGCACAAAATTTTTTCGTTTTGGTCAAAAATGTATTGTATGCAGAGGCGTTCCTTGGGGGGACGGGGGGGTGCGGTCCGCCTGGGTACCACCATTTAAGGGGTGACACCATTTCGATTTTTTCTTTATTTCTCAAACAAACAGAAAAAGTGATAAAATACTTTACGGTAAGAAATGTAATTGCTGTTTCAAAAAAAAAAGTTCTGCTTGCAAGTCTAAGCAATGAGGAGGATACATTGCGATAACGTTTCGAGCTGTTAAATCCGAAAACTTTTTGTAACACAACGCAAATGAGTCCATGTTAAGTGTTTAAAATTTGGCAGCAGCTTACGACGAAATTTCAGAAAAGGAGCTAGTTGTTGAAATTGCTTGCGATGCTACGTAGGCACAAAAATACAGCACAATTCGATTTCGAAACCGCCAACAATTAGACAGCATTAGAAATGATCACTTTCATTGTCGAGTGGTCCTATTTGGAAACTTCGCCAAATATTTCATTAGCATTGAAATTAAATCCTTCAATTTGTTTATCAGGAGCTTCATGCGAAAGGAGTTTTTCAAAGCTTAAATTAATACAGACTTCCATTGGACTTCCAAGGTATTCCATGGGACAGGCCAGAGTTTCCGATCTCGCTTTTTTATCCATTGCAAACGAGCTTGAAATCAATATTACTGATTTCGATGAGGTTATTTCAAATATTGCAACTCTTAATGTAAGAAATGCCAGTATTAAGGACAGCTCACTTTAAATGCATCGAAATATTACGAAAATAGTAACAAAATTTGTTTTTTTGTTTTTCTTAAATTTAGAATATTGAAACAAAAAACGGATTCTTGTATTTAAGCGAAACTTTTTTAAATTTTATTTGAAGTATTAACTTGTGACCATCAAAATATTATCTGCACCTTTTCATAAACAAGAAAATTATGCAGGATAAAATATAAAGTCTGAATAATTTCTGTAATTTTCAATAAACATATATTATCTATATGTCTAGCATTCTCACTGAGCTTCGTTAGGATCGGGTTACTTTTGTAGGTACTTTCCATACAAAATTATGTAAAATTTAAATATACATCCTAGGGAGGTACCCCTAAGGTCTTATCAATTTCTACCATTTTCAGTGCACATCAATTTCTCTAATTGCCAGCCGTTTGACCAAATTTTGTTAAGATCGGCCAACTTTGGCATGCATCTCCCATACAAAATAATGTAAAAAATTAATATAGGAAAAGTACCCAAGGAAAGGAAAGTACCCCTAGGAACTGACCAATTTCAACAATATTTTGCAATTTTTGTTAAATTTAACAATCACAATCACATTTTTAATAAAAAGGTTTCACCTGCAATAATAACTTTTAACCCTCTTTTTAATCATTTAATTTATAAAAAATAAAATATTTTTATTACAAATTGAGTGGTAAAATTTTTCGGTGCAGGCGATTTTTTATAAGTAAATGATTTTAAGTCGCGTGATTTTAATACGAAATTTTTGCCTGCGGCGCTTAATATATTTTGCAACCAAAAAAAGTTAAAATAACAGTTATTAAATTCTTTAAAAACAAAAACAAATCGCATTTTGCTACAATAAATAAAAAAATTTTTCAAAATGTAATATTTTTTTTCGGTTTTTTTAACAATTTGTTATTGTTTGTCATCTATTGTTTTTTTTCGTAAAACATAAAGGATATAATAAAAACACAAAATCTCATCGAATTGGTTTCTTATTGCATTAAGAAATTTCTTATAGGGGTGACACCATAGGTATCCGCCCCGGGTGACATCAAGCCTAGGAACGCCTCTGATTGTATGCATCACTTGTCACACTCAAAATCCTAACCTCACTGATAATTTTTTCAATGTGTTGACAATATTTGTGAATTTTTGTCTTTTGGTTGTAACTTCTGATTTACAACAAATATTAGATTATAATTATATAAATAAATAATTATTCCTGAAAAACAAAGAAATGAGAAAATAAAAAAATTATTTTTGTAATAAATTTTATTAATGAAAAGTAATCCATGTTTTTATTGTAAATTAAAAATGGGAATGAAAAAACAATTAATGACAGCCTTTTTTTCAAAAGGACTTATAAAATACTTATAATTAAAAAACAAAAATATATTCAATAAAATAAACAAAACAAATATAATAAAATAAAACAAAAAAAATATCTTCAATGTGCTTAAAAAAATTATCTTTTGGTATTTAATACCAAGACTTAGTGTTATTTCTACTTTTTTAAATTTTTAGGGTTTGTTTTTCTGGACTTATACGTTTACGTTTAATATATTTTTGTACTTGTGGCTTGGTTTGATTTTCATTTAATTTTAAAATTGCTTCGTAATATTTAACGTCTACGGGTTCCATATATTTTAACATGGATATGATATCCTGTTTTTTTCACTAGTTATTACTAGTGTTATACAAGTTATACTAGTTATACTTGTTATACTTGTTATACTAGTAGTACACTCAGAAAAAAAAGTACATTAAACAACCGTAAAATTAACATTTTTAGTTGACAAAAGTCGTCCGACATTAAAAAATGTTAAAATTGATATTATTCTAATGTACTTTTTACATTACGAAACCTACATTTAAAAATGTATAACTGTCACATAATAATGTTATTTTAACACTTAAAATATCAAAAAGTATCAGTAAATTAATGCAGATAAAAAAAAATGTATTGAAAAATAATTTGCCACGAGTGGGATTCGAACCAGGGCTCCGGGCATCCAAAGCCACTCTCTTAACCTGTGTGCCACGGTCACCTGTATGTCTTAACGGCTCAGCTCTTAAATACACATTACATCTGCTTGTTGTTGACATCTACATTTATAATGTTAAATGGATATGAAATACTATCAATTTTACAGTAAAAAATGATGAAGTAAAAACATTTTAAATGTTATTTTAACATTAAGAATTGATATTGCAACGTAAAACATTACATTATCAATTTGATATTTTTCTTATCAATTCAACACAATACATGTTAACTTAACATTTTCTAACGTAAAATCCACATTTTCTGATTTACATTGGAAATAACATTAAAAAACGTTAATTTTACATGGCAGCTTTTTTCTGAGTGTACTAGTTATACTAGGTATACTAGTTATACTAGTAATACTAGTTATTATAGTTAGTTTGAGGCACAGTTCAAAATAAATTGTATGCGTATATCACTTAAATACTGAAACAACAACGGAGCGCAGAGAGCACACTTTAATATTAGTTGTACGTATGTATCACTCCTTCACTCAACTAACTTAACTTACTCATAAACCTTTGCTAACCAATTGTACGTGTGTGGCATTTCAAAACTAAGTGAAATTACAGCTAAATTTCAAATAAGTTGTACTTGTTCTTTATCAATAGCTTATGTAGCAGACCAATGCTAATTGTCATAAAAAAAAACGCATATGTATCACATCTAACACTCATATATATTAAACGGTTTGAGATACGTTAAATTTCAATTCACCAATCGAAAGAGCGCATTTTTTTAAGTGAGATATCATTCCTAACTCAAAAATACAAAATATTCGTTTAGATCAGGCCAATACTGAGGTGAAGATATATAGAGCTGCTGAAAGAAATGCGTGACTTCATGTGTTTAACATGCTCTATTTAAAAACAATAATATAAACATTAATCACTAGCCTATATATTCTCTAAAGTAATTATATAAGTAATCGTGCTTACATTTAACTCAAATAACTTAATGGGAGTATTCTTTATTTCTAGTATGTGCCGTTGCATAGCGCAAGAATAAAAAAAATACACAATACGTTAAGGACACGTATTGAATACATTGTATGCATCATGCTTTTCCTATTTTTGCACCATGCAACGCCTTATTCTAGACATAGAGAATACCTCTTATGTTTAATTGACTGAATTCTCCAGCCACGAACTCATAGAACTAAATTAAGTCTCTTTGCTGCTGTGTAAAAAGCTTCTATGAATGCATTTTAAAAACTGTTATTTTCAGGAGTGTACTCAATAAAATGTTGCATTCAAATTGTTTATTTATGAAGAATCTTTAGAGTACAAAATCAGTTTTACTTTAACTTTGGGCCACAATAATTGCTTCTACACCCCTGTGAACATTAATTGGTATCAGACCATTGAGGCTTTTTCCTACAGTTTTTCTTACAAGGTATGTTCTGAGTTTACGCAAAGTGACAGACACCTGGAGAGTGGCGCAGCGAGAGGGGTCATAGGGGTCTATCATGCCACTCGCAGAGGGGCGCCAAATCATTCTCAAGACAAACGCATAACTTTAATTAAAGGCCGAAGTGTCTATTTTCTGAATATGTTTAGCATTTGTAATAAGAATAAATAGTTTTTAGGTTATGTAAACGCAACTGGGGACATATTTTTCGAAAGTCTAAAATTTCGAAAAATCGTTAAAAAAAAAAAAATTCGATCCAACTTGGAAATGTTTTTATGATTTTTATTATTTAAAAAAAATACTTAATCAAACTAGCAATGCCATTTTTGCCGCGCAAAAATGCTGTTTATATATGTAATTGATAACATACATCCCTTTTTCTCACGTTCAACATTACGATGGGAATTGTTAAAAAATGCTTTACAAAAAACTGTTAAACGTGAATCAAGCGGTTAGCGTTTTTATCGATGGACTGGAAGAATACGTAGAACTTTTAGAAAAATTAGCATATCAAAATACTGCCGCAAGTGTTACCAGAAATGAAGCTGCAATCTAATTACACGGACAGATTACGAGGTCCTAAAATTAAGTTTAGAAAAGCGTTCTATGATCTCAAATAATTGGCGACTGAACTTGCAGAAATTCGTAACGATATTTGTGAAAAGGTTATCGAAAAGGCAAAAAGTGGGGAATCGATACAACAATCCGTAAAAATGTCGCCGACAACCGCCCGGAGAATTGACTCGAGATCAGTGGCGTAGCTAGGGTTGGTGCCACCCGGGGCGGAAACTAAATTGTGCACCCCTATAGAAGATTTGTTTTTATAAAATAAGTCGATGAATCTTACAACATATTTTCGAATCAACCTCTACAAAAATTACATATTTTAGAAGAGATTAAAAAAATAAACAAAACTATCTATTGTAATAGCCTCTACAAAAATTACATATTTTAGAAGAGATTAAAAAAATAAACAAAACTATCTATTGTAAGAATCTAAAATTTTCAGAAACTTAAAGAATTTTTTTTTTAATTGTTCCAATATTTTTGTCTACGGGGCTTATTAGATGTGACAGAACAATTTACTATCAGTTAACTAGACAATATCACTTTTAACTTATTGAAGAACTGACATTATGGATTTTTAAAAACTTAAGTTAGTTTAATATAGATAACTTTGAAAAATTAACGAAAAATTCTCTGTAGAATTGTTAAAATATAATCCTTTTAGTAAAATAAAAGCAGGATCGAATGCAGCTTAGATTTAAAAATGCCTTTCTTTGCAGATTAAAATTACAAAATTGGCAACGTCACATATGATTTCGCCATGTCTTGGAAAGAAGAACGTTTGAAAAGGTCCGAAATCAGAGCTCTGGCCGCATCAAAAGAAGGTAGAACTACCCGAAGAGCACAAAGAGCCGCTGAGTTCTCATTTTTTGAAGAAGAGGAAGAAGTTCTTTGTGAAGTTAGTGGTGACCGTGGCATGCAGGTTAAGTGTGTGGCTTAGCATGCTCGGAGCCCGGGTTCGATCCCCAGCCGCGGCGAAAAAGTTTTTTCAGTAAAAAATTTTTCTGATCGGTCACCACCTCTCTGCAGACAATGGCAAACCTCAGAGAGTAAATAATGCCATGTAAAGCTTCTTGGGAACCAGAACTGTAGCCGTTCGGAGTCGGCATAAAACATATAGGTCCAGTTCTCGGTCAATTGTGTGCAAACATTTAATAACACACACAATACAATTGATTATAAGAAGCTCGGTCAAAGTCCTTTCAAGGGCTGAAATGGCCAATTTGTTTTTTTCACACAAAAAAATGTTCTATAGCCTAAAATTTTCTTAGAGTTTTTTTTAAAATCACGTTTTTGATCTTCGAAGTCACTTTTCTCCGGTTCTGCTGAACTGATTTGGATAAAACTAAGTGCAATCGACGCAGATTTATTTAATTTCTAAAACCGCATTCAATTTTGTATTTAAATTTTTATATGCAAAAAAATAACTTCAATCTTAAAGCGTTTATCTCCAAACCACATTTTTCGAGCTTGCGGCCCAGATTGCGCTCGTAGTTCTGAACACATTTTAATGAAACAAAATGCAATCGACGCAGAACTGTCACCATTCTGGTCCTTATCTTAAACTACAATTTTAAACAATTTTTTACAATTTTTTTTTTTACACTAAACTAACAAAAAAAGACCCGAGAAAGATCAGAATTACATCTTTACTGAATCTAATGCCGTTTACTTTTTCCATTTCAGATGATTCGAAGTCGAGTTATCCGTGGCGCAAGCAGCGTACCTTTTTTTTCGACGCCCAACTTTGAAGGCCGACAACTTTTTTAACAGCACTCGTACGAAAAAAAAATTCTTTTATTTAATTTAATATGTTTTTAATACTTTCTTATTTGTCTTTTGAAAGAAATAAATTCTTGTTTCAAGCAAGTTATTTAAAGCAACTCAAAATCGTGCTCGATGCTTTTTCGAGCATGTTTTGTTTGAATCAAGATTGAATTTTTTTGATTATTTTCTTAGTGCAGATGGCGCTGGTTTTATAAGTAATTTCTAAGTTATTTTATCAATCCTTTTGTTGTCGTTATTTATTTCACTTTAAAGATGCACGAAGAAAATAGATTAAAAATTGTAATAATTAAATTCGTACGATTGCCGAATATATACAATATATGAGTACGTGAACATAGCATATTTAACTTGTATGGCCCTTCTTAAGAAAAAAGACCATTAAGGCTATCAAATAATGAAACTCTTCACAATTACATAAAAATTTGAAAGTAGATCTCAATAAAAGCTGATACATGTTATTTTTAATTTTCATTCTTCTACGAGAATCACAAACTTAAATCAACACATTTTGTTGTTGTTATATGACTAACTGAATGCACTGCACTCTTAACTACACGTACACGTAAGCTTAGAGAAGAGAATAAAAAATAAAAAATAAAATTAGCAAATGAGTCTCCGAAAAATTCTTATGATGCTATACAAAATAAGTGTATCTATGGCAAAAATAAGAGATTCTAGCGGCAAAAAAAGTGTTCAGGAGAACCAAAATCGCTCCATGGACTCCATGGACATCCTCAAAACTGTCACCCATTCTTATCAGCTTTGTTGAAAATCATTCCTCATAGGTCCTAAAGTGAGCAAAGGACTGGGCTAACTACAGGTCTCTCCAAATGGGATATATTTCTAGGATTTCGGCATTTACCTTCGGTGAAGATCTCGTCCGACAAACTCAAGATAAATTTCTCTATTAGTTTTGGTTCGTATGAAACAAAAATGTTACTTTCCAGCAAATCCAGAAGCAGCCCAAATTATATAAGTAGGTATAATTAAATTATCAAATCCAACCAAGAAATTAATAGGAAAAGTAATACCAAACAATTAAGTAATGTGTAAAATGTTATGGTTGAAATTAGAAATAGGATCATACCACATCTCATACATAATCCACAGACCAACAACCAATGTAACACCAGACTCGAGGGACGCTGGTATAACTAAATATATATAAATAAATAAGTTTTATCAGAATTTATTTTTCTACTCGTGCTTCTTGTTTGTTGCTAATTAAAAATCTAAAGTGTTCGATACACACAAATATTTGCATATCAATTTGTTAAAGCAAAATGATTTAAAAAAAATCAGGGCTTTTTACGACTTATTGAAATCATGATTCTCATTATTTTAACAGAGAAGTAGGCATTGCAACGCTATTTGCAACAAATTCCCAACGAAGAACGATGTACAGCAGCCAAATGCAACAACAACATAAGCTTCCAAATGAAGATATGCAGATCGAAACCTTAACCCTGCCAACTGGCGTTGGCTACGTAATAACGAAGACGCGGCTATGTGACTTGGATGGAGCATTAGGCAATGGTGGAAAATTACGATGAGCATTAACGACATTAAAACAAACCCATAAAAAGGTTCCCAATGTCTGGCTAACACATGGCATGGCGAAGAGATATGAACACGTTATTTAATATATGGAGCCCAAACAAATATTAGTTGCCCGACTGTGACTCTGGAGCAGTTGATAACAATGAGCTACTCGTCAGGCACTGTGGTCTACCCCATACAATGGATGCTTTGGTAAACCCAGTAGGAAATCTGAGTGTTCAACGCCAAGATCTCAACGCTCTGCCCAGACACCAACAAGTATTATCAAACATCTGTGGCGCTCTCAAGCTATCATTGGAAAGTAAAGCGGTAGTGGTAGCGAAATATACAGCGGTTCACTTTGTAAATGCATTGAGCAGATCTGCAGGAACAAAGTAGACTAGAGTTGAATAAAGCTTTACTAGGGAACCAGAATTGCCTCAATGCAGGTTCAATTGTATTGCGAGAACAGCATGAAACACTTCATCGTGCAGAAGCCGCGTGGCCTCTGCCTTTCATCGTTCCTTAAGATAAGAAACCACGACCTGGTTAATAGGAACAAATATATGCAGCTAAATGGTTCGTATGAAGATATCTAAGCCAGCGACACAATGGAACAGTTGCATTTGGCATATTGGAGTATGTTTGGGAAAGATGAACAATTCTATATTGGTGCATGTTGTCGTATTTGAGCATGGACAAGTCTATTGTTTCGGTGCTAGTTCCTCTTTGCAGGAAACTTTCAAATATGTGACCAAAACATTGTCTAGTAAATAGAAAATAAAAATACGAACTTATATTCTTAGCTCTCTCCATATTTGGCAGATAATCGTGATTTATTTTATAACACATAGCTGAGATGTCTTTATATGGTATTTTTTTGGAAGACTGAATTAAGGTTGTTAATTAGTTATCAAATTAATTTCGAAGCTTTTTCAAATCAACAACCAAATCACTTATGAACTGCTTGATTAACTTGAAGTGCGAAAAAACATCATACAGGAGTCTAGTTATACCCGGAGTCTAAACCTGAAAGAGAAAGAAGAATATACCCTATATTTACTTTGTGTTAACGTTTGTAACGCATAGAACGAAGCGAGTCCGGTATAGAAAAGTATATATATTCTTGATCAGGATCACCTCGTGAGTCGAGCTATCCATAATTGTCTGTCCGTCCGTCCCTCTGTGTCTTGTCCGTAGTCCAGTGGTCATCAACGCACGGTTCAAACAACAACAAAGAGAGCTTTCCGAATGCACAGCTTTACACTGAAACAATAAGTTATCAACCTTTGGTTTAAGCAAGCCTCGTCGCGTGTTCGAATGTCATTTATTATGTTTTGTTTTTATTTTTGTGTTTGTCTTTTGCTATTAAAATAGCATATTAAATAATAGAAAAGATGTTAAAACATAGAAAAGAGCAAAAGAGATAAAGTTATGAATATAATGAACTAATTTGTTTCTAAATAAATAAAAGGCGCTTTTAACTATCAGGTAACTAAAATTTTTATTTTAAAATTTCAATATTTTAAAAATGTAGAAAATAACAAAAAAAAAAAAAAATACACTGAGAAAAAAACACACTTTAAAATTAAACAAAAAAATTTTAAAATATAAATTTCATGCCTTTGCGTTTCAACAAAACAAAATTTAAAACAAGTGTGTTTAGTTTTCAACTACCCATAAGCTCCTTTCTTTTTTTAATTATCTCTTATTATTTCTTTGAAAAAACAAACAAAAATTTCAATACAATGACAATTTTTGAATTTTTTGAGTTGGTTTGACAAATATCGAACATATGATTAAATACAAACTAATTAATTAAATATTAAAATATTTGAAATGCAAATTTCATCGAATGGAGTTAACATTCGGAGGTCCGGGGGTAGCTGTCTGGGAATCTGATGCTAAAAACTCGGAAAAGCTTAAAAAATGGCATCGCAAAAAATAGGCTTTAAAATATTTGTTTTAAATTTTAAAATTTTTGTTTTAAATTTGTTTTTCATAGCAAAAACATTTTTTTAAAAAAAACTTTTGTTTTGAATTTAACTTTAAATACAGTTTTGTTTAATTTTAATGAATTTGTTTCAAGCTCTATTTCAAACACAAATTCGTTAGATATGAACACAATTTAATTTAATTTTGACATATTTTTCCCTCAGTGTAAGGAAAATGATTAAACTTCAATCATTAAAGTAATTATTTGCACACATTATGAAATTAAAATCACGAAGAAAATGTATGTTTTGTCAGATGTTTTAAGAAGTTTGACAACAAAAGCAAATCATACATTGTGATTCACAGTAAAAATGTTCTGCAAATAAAAATTGTAAACATCATCTTTCCTGAAACATTGCAAAATATTTATATTCATTTACAAACCAGTGAGTGACAACCTTACTGCGTGAACGCTCAAAGCATACTGATTAAGATTTAAAGCACAGCAGAAAAAACAAAATTTTACGCAGTGTACGTTGACAGAGAGCCAAATTTTACTTCGTATGCAAAAGCTAAAAAACACACGAAGCTCGCGTGCTAAAGGAAAACATAAGTTGATGACCACTGCCGTAGACACAGGATAAGAAGAAGGAGTTGAGATAATTGGATGAAACTCAGTTTACATGGTCAAATGGAACCGAGGATCTGCACTATTGAATATTTTTGGGATCCGCTCACGGGCACGCCTACCTCCACTACAAAGCAAAAATTGAAAACTGCATAAATAAGCTCATAAGTAACCTAACAAAGACTTTTCAAAAAATTGAGTTCCATTCGAACACTGACACGACCACCTCCCATACAATGCAAAAATTTAAAACTCAATAAATGAGCTTATGTTTGCGTTACCTACAGAAATAAATTTTGGTATGCATGTATTTTATATCAAAACAAAGATATCGTAGACAAATATCTAAGACAAAAAATCTAAAACTCAGTATATAAGTACAACCGAAAAAATTTAAAACTTCATTAATAAACTTATGTTTTCTCTACAGAGATAAAATGTGGTATGTATGTATTTTATTGGAGCGAGCGAGCGAAGCTCACATGGAAGAAGTTGTTTGAATCTGTTTAGAAACCTTAAACTGTGGAATGGATTGACCGATCTTAAAATTTATTTTTCTGAACTGTTCTACGCTTCCCAATTAAGGTTATTCTTACAAAGAATTTTCAAAGTCCATTTAATTCAAAAACTAATTGAAAATATTATTTTCATGAGTTTTGTTGTTGATATTCGCTGAAATAGTTTTCTTCTAACATGCTTGTGTATATCGATGGTTAAGCTCACTAAAGTGATAAGTGAAAAATTTCAAATGTTCAGGAACGTCGATTTTGTTTTTAAATTTCAATACATCTCAATACAACACACATTTTAACTGTGTACTGACACGAATTCACTGTCTATGAATTTTTACTAAATTTACACAAGGTACATATTATATTGATGTATTGAAAAATGCAGTAAACCTATTTTCGTCAAAAGATCACTTATCACTTTAGTGCGCTTAACCATCGATATATCAGTCAATGAAAAAACCCAACGACATGAAACGACACCAAAAAACTTGCGGCGAAAAACAAGATGTCCCAATTTTATTTATGAAGGAAACTAGTTTGAAAATAAAACACAAATACATGAAATCTGTTAACTGTTTATATTTGCATATGTAGGTGAACCCTGTTAAATAAAATAAACTTGTAGTTTTTATTCTAATTATACCCCCACGCGTTCTGCGTTAGGGGTACATTAGGAGGCGTGGTAGGTATAGAAAAGTGTATATATTCTTGATCAGCATTACCACCTGAGTTGATTTAGCCATTTCCGTCTGTCTGTCCAACTGTTCGTCCAACTGTCGACACGATTACAGAAGTAATTTTGAAGCTATCGTAATGAAACTTCACATTTAAGCTTTTTTTTGAAAAAAACAAAGATCAAGTTCGAGAATGGGCTAGATCGGATAAAAACCACGCCTACCTTCCATATAACCCCAGTAATGAAAACTCCATAAAGAAGCTAAAATTTAAGCAACAATACTGAAATTCAGTATTTGTGTGTTCTAAGTCAAAACTGATGTGTGTTAAACAAATGGGCGCCCACCTCCCATAGAGCCCCAAAATTGAAAACTATATAAATAGGCTTCTGCGTAAGCTATCTAAATAAAATTAAGTATTTATTCACTTTATGTCAAAACTAAGGCATGTTAGAAAAATGGGCTTCATCCATTCACGTACACGCCCACCTCCCAAACAAGCCCAAAATTGAAAACGATGCAAATATGCTTCTATCAAAGCTACTAAAGTAAACTTTGATATTTATTCATTTTTTCTCAAAACTAAAGTTTGTTAGAAAAATGGGTTTCATACACCCACTAACACGCCGACCTCCCATACAACCCCAAAATTGAAATCTATAAAAAGAGGCTTCTGTCGAAGCTACAAAAATAAAATTTGGTATTAATTCATTTTATATCAAAAATAAGGCGTGTTAGAAAAATGAGCGTCATCCATTCACGAATACGTCCACCTCCCACACAACACCAAAATTGAAATCTCTTTAAATAGGATTCACTTTAAGCTATAGACAAAAAATTGGATACGTTTGTATTTTATATCACAACTAAATCGTGGAAAAAAGTGTGCGTCATCTGACTACGGACACCCACTTCCCATAGAACCCACTATAGTGAAAACTCTAAAATGGGCTAATATTTAAGCTGCAAAACTGAAATTCAGTATTTGTTTATTTTATATAAGTTTGCTGAAAAAATTAGCGACGTCAATCCACTAACAGGCCCACCACCCATGGAAGTTAGAATAGTGATAACTTTATAAGGACGACAATATTTAAGCAACAAAACTGAAACAACCACAAACACGCCAACGTGCAACTCCATATTTGAAATTTTTATAAAAAGGCTTATCTTTAAGCTGTAGGAAAACAATTTGATATACATGTATTTTAGACATCATAAAAAATATTAAAATTTTTTAAAATTTCATACAATAAGAGCTACAATTTAAGATAGTTTTACACCAACGAATCGGCTGTGGGGGTATTTTAACTTCGGCCAAGTCGAAGATATACCTTACCAGTTTTTGACTTATTTTCTTTCATAAACAACATTTATTGTTCTTTGACAGCCATTTTTATATAGGCTCGCGCACCGTTTATCCGATTGAGCTGAAATTTGGACACCGAGTACGTATGGGCGTGGCACTCCATAATAACTTCTAAACGAAATTTGGTATAAAAGTTCAACTGCTCCCAAGATAAAACATAGGCTATAAAAAATTTCAAAGACTTCCGCAAATGGGCGCTTTAAGTAGTACGTTTTAAAGACATAATAGCTCCTAAGCTCCTGTACCGATTTTAATGAAATGTGGTATGAAGATTCAACTGCACCCAAGATAAAACATAAAATATAAAAAAACTCCAAACACTTCCGCAAGAGGGCGCTTTAAGTAGTGCGTTTTAAAGACATAATAACTCCTAAGCACCTGTACCGATTTTAATGAAATTTGGTATGAAGATTCAACTGCAACCAATATAAAGCATAGGTTAACAAAGTGGGATTTATTAATTAAAGATTAGACAATTAATTTTGAGTTTTACATGAAGATGCTCTAGAGTACGTTGCATGTTATGTAATAAGTAAACTCAATGTAGAAGATTATCAAGAAAGCTCTGATTCGTTGGCTAATGTTGTCAAGTGTCAAGCGGTTCTCTTCTTAAAACGAATGCACACTTCATAGAATAGATCAAACTTCTGGAAAGTATTTAAAAGTTGATAGTATATAAAAGCTAAAATTTACTTATTTCAAAAGTAAGTAACTTAAATTTCAATGTTACATGTATAATAGTATCATATTCAAGTAGCATCACAAAAAAGTACTACACGCAAAGAAATTTTTCGTTTACCGTAACTGAAAAATGCACCAACTATACTTCGTTTGCGAACTGTATTTGTTGCAAACGAGTATTTAGTTGTTATCAACTTAAAAATATTCTTGCTTGAAACGAAAAACATCGAACTTAATGAAATTTTATCATTGTTTTGGAAGTTCAAGTTTAGCCGAGCGTGATAGCGTTCAAGTCTAGGAACTTGAGTGACCTGGGTTCAATTCCCAACAGGAACACCAAATATTTTTTTTTTAATTAGTGTTTTTTATTATTATATTTATTATTCATATTTTGACGGCTATTTTTAACGAAGCAGTTAGTGAAAAAGAATTAGAATTTCAATAATTAAATTAAAATTGTTGATACTTACACAGCCAAGATTCGAACCAACGTCTTCCACGCGACAGTCTAGCATGCTTCCATTGAGCTATTGTGAGATATTGTGTAGCATGCATTTTTTTAGATTACAAATGTGTATGTCATAAGAAATGGATCTTTTTTCTACAAATGAAGTTTTAAGTTGAACAAAACAAATTTGTCGGTTGCCGAAATTTAAAAACAACTTACGTTAATCGAAATCAATTTCTTACAATTAAATAACGCGTTTCCCGCAACTGACTATTATTATAAAAACAACAACTAAAATTTTTGTTAAGACAAAGTGCAAAGGTACAAGCGAGATGCCATTTGTGTGGCTGCGCTTACTTAAACTGTAACACATTCTTGTTTTTTCGTTTATGGCAAATATGTAACATTTGTCATTAATGAAAGCGAGTTGTGTAGCAGTTGTGTGACTGCGCATGTGATTCACAGTTGTGTGTCTGTTTGTTCACACTCTTAAAATACTACCTTTTCGTTGATGGTAAATATAAAACACTTTTCATCAACGAAATCAAGCAACTTTTTTTGTCAGTTGAGAAATATTCGTTTATAACAAATTAATTTTTTTCCCTGTGACAAACAAAATTAATTTCTCTCAACTAAATAACGTGTTTCCCGCAACTAACCACTATTATGGCAAATGTTCAAACGTTTACAAAAAATGATTTGAAGCACGACAAACGAAGTTCGTTTGCAGCAAACTGGCGATAAACGTTTTTTTTTTCTCTGCGTGTAGTATCAGGAAAGTAGAAAGATATGCAACTCTACTCCAATTTCAAAAGAAATTGTCAAAATAAGGCAGCCTATTTTTTTCGGATATTGGGGATGAGAACACCTTATATTCATTTCACGATGGTTTTAAGCGTTCATTTAAAATTGACGTTTGAAGAGAACGTCTGTTCTGAAAAAACTTTTGAATGTAGCGACTATCAGCAGTGATTTTTTTGACTGCGGATCGAAGTCGGGCTCGGGTTTTAAGAAAAACATTTTTAAATCGAGCGACCCTACTAATTTGTATCCTCAACGTACCTATTTATATGGCCAGCTTAGGCATTTGCTAAGCGATTGCTACGACCTAGTACCAAAACTACGATGTAAATTTCTAATACATTTCATTTGATCTCAGTTTAGTTATATAATTTTGGACAACTTTATTATAATCAGGGCCTGGATTTTGTTGACTTTGCATTTTTTTTTATTTGTCGTTATATTAATTCGGGAATAAAGAATCGGTCGTTTTGAGAGTTTCTGATTCCAAATACAAAATTTTATTTTATTTTGCCTTTTTACTACAGATGTAACGGATAGTGATTTGGCTGGATACTGGATATCCGTCGAGCTGCTAAGCCGGATGGCAGAATATCTGGCTGCCGGATAGTGGGTCATTTGGCTCATTGTTAAAAAACAAAATATATTTATAATTCGACACGCTACAATCATAGCACAATAATAAAGAAGCTCATATTAATATGGCAGTTTAACATTCAATAACACTAGAGCTCAGCTACTACAGCTTTTTCGCACTTACACAGCATTAACCCAATCAAAGCCACGACCAATATCATCATTAAAAAATTTAATGTTATGGAAACCAGCGGCTTTGAGTATTTAAGGTGTGGAAAAATAGTTTCCACGAAAAATAGTAATAGCGAAATATTGAAATTTGGCCAACATACGAAGAAATCTGTTCCAAATCCTCTACTAACGATCATTTGGGTGCGTTTAGCAAGAACAACTGTTGTGCAACCGTGTAGTGTGACCAGTGACAAGAAAAATTTTAAAAGGGCCCTACCAGAAAAATAAAGAAAAAAAACAAAACAAAAGAAGTTCGGAAACATTGTTTTTATTTTATTTTACTACAGTTATTACCCCACGCGTATTACTTAATGGGTATATTAATTTTGTCACGACGTGTGTAACGCCCATTAGGCGGCGTGGTAGGTATAGAAAAGTATCTATATTCTTGATCAGCATCACCATCTGAGTTGATTTAGCCATGTTCGTCTCTCTGTCAGTGGACACGATTACAGCTGTAATTTTCAAGCTATCGTACTGAAATTCGATATTTGAGCTTCTTTATAAAAAAACAGAGATCAAGTTCTAATATGGGCTTAATCGAATGAAAACAACGCCTACTTCCCATACAACCCCAAAATTGTTTGGCTTCTATTTAAGTTACATGAAAAATAATATGATACATTTGCATTTGAAATCAAAACTAATTCGTTGAAGAAAAGAAGGCGTTATCCGCCAAAGAACACATCCACATCCCGTACAACAACTAATAGTGGCTCAAAAATGAGAAGTGTTAGAAAAATTGGCATCAATAACTCAAGAACACGCCCACCACCAAGGCAACCCCAAATTGAAAATTTTATAAAGAGTCTTTACGCTGCAGGAAAACAGTTTGATATGTATGTATTTGCGACGTCGACAAAATAGTAAAATCTCTTTAAATCTCATTCAAAAAGATCTATTATTAAAGATTTTTTAACTTTACGAATCAGCCGTAGGGTATTTTAACTTCGGTCAAGTCAAAGATATACTTTACTAGATTCTGTCTTGCTTTATCCTGATTTATCCTGACGCCTGATTGTTCTCAATTGCAATCTATGCTAAATTCGACAACCTGGATTGGCTTGTCTTATTTCTTAAATAATTTTTAATAATTTTCAATTTTCCAAATGACCAATCTGCACTTGCGGAGATCACTAGGATTGTGAAGCACAACAGCATCGCTGGGTAAATTTCTGTAATGTCACATTCAATTGCTTCAAAATTTCTAATGATTTTTTGACAAAATTGATTAACGGTGTCCAATTCACCAACTTGTAAATACTGATGAATTGCTGAGTAAAATTTTAGATACTATTTTACAGTATTTTGTTCGAAAGTTATCGCATTTTTTATTAAATCAGATTCGATACCATTTACTATTTGTAGTATCAGCGAAGGGCCCCTATCATTCATGGGCTCTGCACCGTCTTGCACCTATGGAGTAACGCCACTGAGTGTGACCTGCTTAACGTAAAAATTTTAAATTTGCTGCACGCCAAAGTTTTGAGCGGAGTCTGATTTAGTGATCACTATATTTTTCCGCTACATTCACTCAACGTGTTCGACAGTTTGTAAAATTAAAACAAGAAACAACGGAAAACTTTAATAATTTTATTGGTTTTTCTTTTATTATAATATTGCTATCCTTTTTTTAAAAAAAGCATCTAATTTAATATGAGTCCATGGTTAATGCAAAGTTGATTAGATTTCGAATTTTTGTAGCATTTTTTTTTTCAATCACATCAAAATATTAACAAACTGTTTACTAGTATATAATCAGAGTGGATGCAATTTCTTAAGGTAGGGCAATGGTATTTTCAGGTAGGGTATTGTCCCATAATTCCCCCCTAGCTACGGCCCTGCCTCCCATACAACCACCAATAGCGAAAAGTCTATTTGTGAATGTATGCCTCTGCCTCTGCCTCTAGATTTGATTGCCTCAAACATTTAATTTTCAAGGTACAACCATACAAATTTGCGTACTAGTGTATTTCTTTGCGAAAAACTTTATAAACGAAAGTAATAACCGCAATTTGTCCTAACTTGACTTAAGCGGTTATTCCTTGTGGACACTGATATATTAATTTTCCATCAAAATTTAAATGCATATAAAATATTGGCTTCATCCGCCTACGGACACGCCCATTGTATTTTGAAAAAGTAGGTTAAGAGTATTTCATAGTAGGGCGAGACTGACTTAAGACTTTCTCTATTGTTTAATCTTATTAAGGTATAAATTTTATTGTATAAAACTTTTCGAAATGGCTTTTGCAAACTGAGAAAAGTGTGTTTTTTTTACTTGACCTTATAAACATGAAAGGAAGTGTATAACGAAATTGTGAATAAACTTAGCCATAATATTTACAAGCGTATCGCAATGATGAAAACATGTACCTGCTTCTGAGTACAGATACATAACTTCGTTATGAGTGCATCTCCTTCGCTAGCTCAACTTTGCATATGCATTGAAAAATAAATATGGCGATGCGCAAGCCAGTGTCGCCAAGTCGAGCAAGGGCACCTTTATCCACACTTGCCTGCACAAGGACCCTTACCCAGCAACACAACCATCATTTATCTCATCGTTACAAACTCGTATAAGTGCTGGCAGCGGCGACTCCTTCTAGTGAAATACGCCGCCGTATCAAAGATGGAGTCTCGAACGCAATTTCAGTTCCATGTTATCCGCAATATTCAATTTAATATCTTTTCAATCCGCAATCTCTACAATGCTTCTGAGTGGCTGATAGACCAACTGCAGGCACAACAGAACAGCAACTGTGGCTAAATCGATAGCCTCAGGGAGACGGATCGCAAAACGTCGTTCTCCTTTTAAAGCTTGCCACAACAGAAAACACCAACAACGCAGACGACGCAGCAACAACAACAATACACATTTACAAATATGATATCCATAAATCTCGCTAATAACCAATCCCCGGCAATGTTGGAAATGCAAATTGCTCATGTCATATGCCCCTCGTAAAATATATCGACGGGCATATCGGTGGAGCACCATGCCAAAGGAACAACGCGCGAAGTGCAGATTCTACAGATGCTGCGGAGTTGGCTGTCCGGTTGTGCTGGTTTATGTTTTTGTACTAGTCTCACAACCAAGGAGACCCAGGCTGGCGACTCTGCACTTGAAATGTTCTGGTGTTCGATGTTGAAATTTGTTGTTGGCTGGGATGTCAGCCATAATGCTTGGTTGTTGGCTCTGGCATGCTTCCATTTCGCGTACATAATCATAATGCATGCGTTTGTCCACGCATGTTGTTTGCGTTGCTTCTTCTACACGGAAGCCCGCGTCTGTCCATCGGTGGCGGATAAGAGTCAAGTCTTTGAGAACTGAAAAACGCAGGCGGCAACCGTTGCACTTATGTTTCTGGTGAAATAGCATCGGCGAGATGAATGCCAACATGAATGGGGCATTCATCGAAAAATCAGCAATAACAATAACAACAATAAGTATTTGGATAACATTTTCATCATAATAGCCAAGTGATATTGATATGCGATAATACGCGCTATTACACAATAATATTCGACCAATAAAATACGATTAATCAGTTTTAATATAATGTTGAGCACCTGCGTTTCTTAAAAAAAAAAAAAACAAACCAATACGAGTATTTTTAAGGGCGGGGTAAGGATTTCAGCGTAAAAAAACACTTTGTGAATTTTTTTAAGTGTATGCATTGTGTAAATTTATTAAAACCTTTTGTACATTATTAAGTATACTCTTAACAATATTCTGTAATTTCTTTATCCGGAAATATTGAAAACAAGCCTGACAGAGCTTTTCCCAGAACGGCTTAGGAATATAGTAATTTGCGGTGTTCACTACATCTCGGTCGAAAATTATCTGCAATAAAAAAAACATTTAAATTTAGTTAAAGTATCATCAAAACCTCCCCACAATATTATTTAATTATTTTTTTCATTATTTAAAAAAAATTAAATTATTAAAATTAAAAAAATTATTATTTTTATTATTATTTTTGGTGGCCATCTAAGTGTAAACTGATATTTTTCACGAAAAATTCCGACATTTTGTGGGTGGGAAACCCCCTTAATGTATAATCAAAAGATTTGCCTTCACTTTGGGGGGAGATATTACGTATATAGAAAATGTGTACTAAATTTGAAATGAATCCATCAAGTAGTTTTTAAATGGTATTGGAAACGGACTACGGAAATTAATATTGTAGTGTTTTAGGAGAGAGTAGAGTCGTGAAGTGTTTAAAAACTAGACTCCTTAATAAGCCGATATATATGGCTAGGTCTATTAATGGCTTTACACCGTACTTAAATAAAAATTAATAAAAGTTGTTTTTAGTTTAACCAAAAATTAACTGTCTTTCTTTCATTTTCTCACTGCTATATAAATCAAAAATACCAGTATTTTATTTTGCTGCTGCTTCCAAAATTCTTCCCCCATGTTTTCCAATATAAGTAATAGAAGTTTAGTTAACCAATAGATTGATCTATTGTGCAATACTTTTATGTTCACTTTTTTATTTGTATTGTTCAAGAGGTTTTTTTTGCTTTCTTTCATCCTCACTTGTTTAAATAATAATTATGCTGCGTTAGCAAAGTTAATGCAGCAACATTGTTTACGTTAGTCGCTGTGTACCTAATGCGAATCGTTTGACCCAGTGTCATAATAAATGAAAGAAAACAAACAAAACGAAAATTAGTTTATTAGTTGCAATACTTTAAATTGTGCCGAAATTCAGTTATACCGTAAGCTGGATGTGCTGTACCACTACAATATCTCTGTTAGTTTTACTCGGATCGACTTCAAATTTGGACACAATATTCTTGAGAAAAGAAGAGTTAAAAAACCTTACCCCGCCCCAGGTATTTCTGAATTTCTTTTATAATTCGTTTTTCGCTATGAAATTATACATATGGGCAAGGCCACGAAAAATGAAACCACATAGATTTTTTTTTTCTGTCACAAAGCCCAAAATTTTTTTACATTTCAAATGTCAAATATGTAAAGAATATGGCAGCACTGTATGCCAGTGCAAAATTTGTGTCTGCTTTGACATTTTACATGCTTTTCATAAATGGCACGTGCAAGGCGTAGTTGGAAAATATACCAACGTCGGCGAAAAAGGTAAAATTTGTTGTAATTTTTTTGTACCTTAGGCAGATGATTACTTTTTTTGGATAGAATATAAATCAAACTATTGATTAGCAAGCAAATTTGTGTACAAATCTAAGCTTTTGGACCAATTAGGGCTTAAAGTAATCAGCCGCAAATAAATGGTGACGTTACTGACAAATTTTATAAAATGTTTTTTTATGCATTAACTAATGAGAAAAGAGGTTGGATGAGCTGATATTTTTTGAGTATTTTTGAAGTATTTTCATAATCAATGCTTATATGAAGCATTATTTGCATATAGCAGGGTATTTTTGCAAAAAAAGATTGCGTGACGTTACTGACGGTTTTTTATATTTTGTTTTTTTTACTTTTTTGCTTAATAATTTGGTATTTAATTGCCAGACTCCGATTCCTGGTGCACAAAGAGACAAGCGTTATGTTGAAAAGCTAAAAGAAAGCAACAGATACGACGAGTACAAAAAGAAAAAGGCAGAAGCAATGGAAAAATTGAGAGCTAACAGAAAAGAAGAAGAAAAACTAATGCGAATTAGTTCGCCGTGCTGCTGGCCGCGAAAGAAGCAAAAAATATCGACAGAAATTAAAACAATCAGCTAAAGACACCCAAATAGAGCGAATCCAAGCTGAAGCCTTAGTGAAATCGTTAAGAAAAGCTACAGGTGATCACAAACATTACGAAAAGCTGTGAAAAAGGTATCGTGTGCTTTTCCGACTTCACCACGCAAGAAAACAGCGGTATTGACGCACATTGTTCCGAATTTGGGCGAAGTTGAAAAAGAAAATTTAGTCAGTGTTGTAAAGCCCAACAACCAACCAGTCACCAGTCAGCTTCCAAAGGAAATTGGAAATTTTTTCGATGGCGACGATATCTCCCAAGTTTCGCCAATAGCTCGATTTCTTTGCTTCGCCATTGCAAAGAAATATAAATGCGCTGAAACAGGAGCAAAAATTTTGATTCCAACTAGACACATGAAAGATATAAAAAACAGCTAAGTAAGTCAAGCTCGTCACTGCATAGTAAACAGTGAACGGGAATTCGTTGAGGCGTTCCAACATACACAATCGCAAATATTAGTTGCGGAAGTTGCTGAAGAAGAGTTTAACAAAACTCTTGCTCTAAAGGGCAACCCTGATTTACTGCAATTTTTTTTATGAGATTAGTGCGATAAGTGGTTTCCTCTTAATATCTCCCCAGGCAAACTGTTTAGGGTCCCTCTATTAACCCAAGAAAACAAAAGACCCAAAAATCCTAACGAAATTCGTACGTGTGACGTTACTGACATTTTGCGTCACGTTACTGACACTGCTTTTATGTCATTTACGTGATTAAAACAGAAAATATTAAGCCCACCTCTTGGATAAAAATCATCTTTCATCCTTACTTTTTAAAATACTGGGCAATAATAAACATGAACTCTTTTCAATTCGCTCATTTTTACACAAACGTTCAGTAACCTCAAAACACAGTTCCAAAATCTGGTGACGTTACTGACGGCTTAAAATGGTCATAACTTCACAACAAAACGAGATACAGCAAAGTTGTCTGCGTATGAAACAACAGTTATGACGAGAACTTTCATATGCCGCTCACAAGTTGGGAGAAATAATTGTATTTTGTAAAAATATTGACCAAAATATGTATACGAGCGTGACGTTACTGACGGTGGCCTTGCCCATATACATATATTTTATAAACCTGAAAGGTCAGGGTATATTAACTTTGTGCAAACGTTTAAAACGCATAGAAATCAGCGAGTCCGGTAAAGAAAAGTATATATATTCTTGAACAGAGTCACCTCGTGAGTCGAACTATTCATGTCCGTCCGTCCAATACACTAATCTAAAGGGAATGAAAAGTATATCTAAAAAATGCGCAATATTTTCCAAATCACTTCAGAGCGTTTCCGCTATAGACGATTCTCAACATTAGTTTTTATATCACAACATTTATTATTTTTTTGGATGTGAGTGGAAAGAAGAAGGTAAACATTTAATATAAAAAAAACAATTAAAGAAAGTCTAAAGTCGGTCTCGCCCGACTATGAAATACCCTAAACCTACTTTTTAAAATACAATAATATTATTTAAATAAGGTATGTCCGTGGGCGGGTGAAGCCAATATTTTATTTTGATTTCAATTTTGATCTACAATTTATATATTCCAGGTTTTCTTCCTGTAGCTTAAATGTTAATGCCCTTATAGTGTGTTTTCACTATTGGGGTTTTATGGGAGGTAGACGTGTTCGTAAACCAATTTTTAATAACATCGTAGTTTTGATATAATCTGTATATTATGTCTATCGGTATACCGATTAATCGGTATAATCCAAATTTTATCTCTGTAGAGCACACATACAGCTGTGGTCAAAATAATAGCAGTGCTCTAAAATTCAGACATGCTTGAATAAATAATACTAGTCTAAAAATGTAGGATCCGGAAAACCCAATATAATTTCTATATGAGCTTTTAACGCTGATTCCAAATCTGTACTCAATTTGTACCGTTGTGTTAGGAATTTCAAGATACAGGGTGTTTTACACTTTTTTTACTTGTCTAGTTTTATTAATCCAGAATCTAAACAACAAATCATAAGATAAAAAATTAAATTTTGTATTTTAGAAAAAACATGGAATGTTCCAACGGTATATCAATTACTATCGTTTTATGTGTTGTAGCGGAGCTATAATTAAGAGATCATTAAACAAAATATCGCCAAATTTTGTATCTTTTGTTTTAGCGGAGATATAATCGTCACAGGTTCGCATCCTGACTGTGTATGTATCAAAAGTATAAATTAAATAATATAAATTCTAATTGCTTTAGAATTAGTCAGAAAAACCCACGAAATAAATTTGCACTTGCAATCTTAAAACAATCTATCAAAATATATAAAAAATAAATGTGTTATAAATAAAAAAAATTGTTTAAAATGTTAATTTTGGAGTGGAATTTCGGAATTTTTAATTTGGAGTGGAATTTTTAAACACTAAATATATCACCTGAAAGATATTATAAAGGTCAAAAAAGGTCACAAGGAAATTCGACTGCACAATGGGGCAAAATAGTTTAAACATAAAAATCGTACAAAAATTTCTAAAAAATTATCTATCGTTGTAGGAGCGCAACCAGGCATTTTTTTGGGGGGGGGTTTTATCAAATGTAGAACTTATATATAAAAACAATTTAACGTAATTACAGCGGCTGAGTTGTAGCGGTTAGTGCGTTCAATTTTTGCACTTATGTTTCCTTTTTCAAACGTCAGTCATGACCAGCACTATTTTTTTTTTTGTTTTTAACTAAAACGGTCACTAACAGGACATTCTATCCGTACAGAACGTGAACAGCAGTGGTAGCGGTCGTTTTAAAATGAACTGGCTTCAACGTTGTTTAGGATCTGTTCGGCCAAAATATTTTGCAAGCACCAGTTGTAGGCTGTTTAATGGATTTTTTTCTTGTTTGGCAGTTGTACGAAGGTTATAAGGCTTGAGCTAAAATATTTGAATTTTACTCGGGTCCCAATAAGGTCAGCACAAATTCAATATTTTTCTACCCACACATTCAGAAAAAAATACCTACCTTTCTCCGATAAAAAATTTCTCTATTTTCGATAAAATTTTCATACATTTCGACATTTCGACATTTTCACATTTTCAAATAAATATTTCTTCATTTGTGGGAAATGGAAATATTTCAATGTCTCTAATAATGATAAGTATTTTTCTCGCACAAAAAATTCTCATTTTTAGAGAAAAATTAAAGGAAAATGAAAAATGTTTGCTAAATTTTGATAAAAAATTCATTGTGCGAAGTATTTTCTTCAAAAAAATTAAATTTTTTTTCAAAAATATCGAAAAAATTAAGAAATAATGATTATTTTCTGATTTTTATTTTTTTGCTCAGATATAAAAATCGTTTTCTGGTTTTTATTTTTTAAATCAAAAATAATAATTATTTTTAAGTTTTATTTTTTACTCAAGCATAAAAATCATTTTTGATTTTTATTATTTTTCCTCAAACAAAAAAATCATTTTTGATTTTTATTTTTTTTCCTCAAACAAAAAAATCATTTTTGAATATATTTATATTCAAGTATATAAATATACTTATATACATAAATTATATTAAAAGATGAAAATGGCAGAGATTTACCTTTGCGCTCAAGTAAAAAATTTGGCGAATTATTTGTCTTAAGTGCGATTTGGCTTACATTATTTTGATTGGATTCCAGAAAAATTGAGGAAATAACGAAAGGATTTTCCAATATTTGTTCTTCCCTTTTATCCAAAAATTTGAACAGCAACTGGCTGTTTTCACTATTGTTCGATTTAACTTTCATAATATAAAAAAAAAACCCCTAAAAACAGCTGACTCGACTGTAGTCTCAACGTTGTTGTAGTAACTGGTTTAAGCGTAAACCTATATTTTCTATATATTTCAATTTTTATGAAAAATTTACACATGCCCAAGTTTTATTCCTTTTAAATAATGAATTTTAATTTTGAGCAAAAATATAAAAATCAACAAATAATTTCTATTTTTGATCAAAATAAATAAAAATCAAAATAATTTTTATTTCTGAGCCAAAATATTAAAAATCAACAATAATTTTTATTTCAGAGCAAAATATATAAAAATTTAAAAATAGTTTTTATGTCTGAGCAAAAAAAATATAATTCAAAAATAATTTTTATTTCTGAGCAAAAAAAAATAAAATTCAAAAATAATTTTTATTTCTGAGCAAAATAAATAAAAATCAAAACTAATTTTTATTTCTGAGCAAAAAAAAATTAAAATCAAAAATAATTTTTATTCCTGTACAAGAAAATAAAAATCATTTTATAATAATTATTTTTTATTTTTATGCTTACCGCTTAAAAAATAAAAATCATTATTTATTCTAAGAGGCAACACAAATTCCAACATTTCGGTATATTCAAAAGTTTTTCCGACGCTTATAACATGCTGATTTTTTTCATTAAAATTTGAAAAATAGTCATTATTTTCGGTCCCTGTAAATTAGTCTTATTCTCTAAAATCGATATATATTTATATATTTCCCTTTTCATGGAAGCTTTTTATCATTTTTTAGGGATTTTTTAGTACCACATTAAGAGAAAAGCATTCTCTTGAGCAAACTCTATAACATATTTTTCGAAATATTATGTCTTTTTACTTACTGCGAAAAACTTTTTACTGAGTGCAGTGAAAATTTTTCATCCATACATCACTTCGTTGTAAAAATACCGAATTGGCTGGCACTAGCTTTAAAATTCGTCCTTTAGTGAGCACTAATTATGCTCAATTCCGAAAGTAAAAACCATTAAGTTTCTGACACCTTGGGACGAAAAACAAAGAGTCTGAATGTGAAAAAATCGTTTGGTATTACTTATCCAATGCACAAATGCTGACGAAATCGAAATAATATATTTTTAACGATAGGTCTTTCCTACACTTTTCCAAAATCGGTTAATATTTGCGCAATTTTGAGGGATTTTCATGAAACTGATTTTGAAATTCCAATGGAAGATTATGAATAAGGCGTATTACTTATTATGTCACTGGATGGGCGAACAGAAGAAAAATTAAACCAACATATTTTTACCTAATAAGCCATAATTCCTTAATATCGGATAATATTTTAAAATTTAGAGAAATTTTCTGAAACGGATTTTGGAAACAAATGGAAAATTAGAAATTGTAAATGTTTTTCTCCACTTTCGGAAGTTAATCGGAATTATTTTTATAATGAATCACATGACTTCACTATAAATTTAATTCGGTTGAGTTTGTGTTATCGATGTTTAAAAAAAGACTTTAAAAAAGGACGAAAAATAACAATTCAACGGGAAATTTCTTTGATTTTTTCAGTGGCGAGTGACTCAACCGATTTTCTTCAAATTTATGCTTTTTTACTTTTGAATTAATTTGTTTCCAAATATTTCAAGTTTCCTCCATGCTAGAAGTTGAAAAGATAACTCAAATCGAAGTATTGCCAACAACCCCTCGAGTGGTCAGAATCAGAACATAACAAAAATTAAACATGTGAAGTAAGTCGGATCGAAATTTAAATTTCACTAGACACCGACTCAAAAGTTAGAGGGACTCTTAAAAACAATTTCTGTATAATTTTGTTTGGATCGGAGAAATCCCCATGGAGCGGTTTTGGTTCTTCTGAACGTCTTTTCTGCAGAAAACGAATTTTTTTGCATAAACTTTTTTCTTCAGAATGCATAACCAAGATAAGCAACAAACTAAAGATTTTCATGGTACATTAAAATAATTTTGGAAATGGGTACATATGAGCTTTTAGGCACGCAAATCGATTTCTTTTAACCAGTTTTTAGTTAAATGTGCGCCAGATAGCGCTCCAGTACAAAATTCATGATTTTCGAATATTTATATTTTTTAACACTTATAAAAAACGCATTTTCAAAGTACTCAGTTTTGATGAAACAACACCATACGATACACCAAAAGAAAGAAGAGCTCAGTACTTTTCCAATAATCTTAAATGCATTCGAATATCAAGAAAAGTAAATTTTTTATAGGTGTTTGTGTAGTCTGAAGGAATTAAATATGACTAACTTAGCAGATTATGCATCACCCAGAATTGATTTGAAATATACATTTGGGTTTCCACTTATTTCATAAAACGTGTGATTGCTTTCCATGTGACTCACTTTGATTGAATACTATTTTGCTTGGTACTACAATAATTTTTTTTTGGGGGGGGGGGTGGTTTAAACCCCGAAACCCCCCTTTGGTTGCGCTTATGTATCGTTGACCAATTTATGAACATAACTGACCTTTTTTAATATGTTTCATACCTTTTAATTGGTATATGTATTTTATTGGTACCTTTCAGTTAGTGTATTTACTTTTTTGCAATTCTACTTGTGAGCTGCACAATGGGTCAAATAGTGCATGACCTTCATATTTTTTTATAAAAATTCATACAAAATTTTCTATCGCTGACCAATTATTTGAGATAACTGACCTTTTTTGACCTTTTTAATATCTTTCAGTATTTATTTAGTATTTAAAAATTCCACTCCTGCCTTGCACAATAGCAAATTGTGCGTGACTTTGAAAGTTAAACTACGAATAGTTATTTAATTGGTCACTACAAGTGTCGGCGGAATGTTAGCTCTTGTTTAGCACATTCAATTCACACCTTAACATTTCGAAATATACATTGTTTAAAATTGTTTTAACAAAAATTATGTGTATATATTATTTATGTTTATTTTAACCCACTGTATGTGTACGTGAATACATTATTACCTAATGAGAAGTTCTAAGTGCATTCGAAAAGCCCAGCCCTGTTGAGGGTTGCCTTTGTTTTACCATCTTGAAGAATTTTTTTGATAGTAACTATCATATCTTTTGAAGCTTATGTCAGATGGGAGTGCTGCAGTCACCCATAGCATTTTCTACTCTTACCGCGCTATTATGTTTCAGTATGCTTCCTCGCAGCCCTTCCCACCATCTACATATATGTATTATTGCATTCCATTTCAAAGTCATATTCAAACGAAAGAAGCGAAGTAAAAACTTAAAGAAACGTTGAAACGCATAAAAATCTCATAAACAAGAGATGAATAAATAAGTGACTGAGTAACCGAGTGAAGGAATGGCGCGTTGCATACACTAGGAGCTCCTCCTTTGTTGAGCTCTGCATCAGGGTCGTTTGATTTGTGCTGCAAGAGTGAAGCTCCAATCAGCAAGCGGCGAACAAGCTGATATAAACTCCCATGTTGTGTATCCACGTCTAGATTCAAATTCAATAATTTTCCGTGCTGACGGTTCACGAATGCCGATGTTTTGTGTATCTTGTTTTCAACATACAAACATAGTTCGATGTCAGCCCACTTCATATGAAATGATGAAATTTGTTATGATAATGGAAATGATGGGAGCCAATATTCGTAATAGCTTTCAAGAACAGAATTAAAAAATGTAGACGAGAATAAAGTTAAAGAATATTTTAAGTTGGCCTTTATTTGATGGCAGCAATATGGTCGATTTTATTAATGAAAGGACCTTGATATTAATAATGGCTTTTGTCTGTCATGCAACTTTTAAGCATAACAAAGCGCTGTAACATATCCAATAGACTACTCTATCTGGCATTGGAATTCTTAACATATACATTTTTATGCTTTTACGATATCGTTTTTAACTTACTTAATACAATTTTTGACCCATGAAACTTATATTTTATTTAAAAATACACTTTTAAGAAGTCACAAAAAAAAAACAAGTAAAAATATTCCATAGTTTATTTTTTATAAAACACTTCCCAATCACAGGAATAAAGCTTGGAAGATATATGTCTGTAGTTTGAACTCAAGTGAATTAGAAACCTACAAACTTTTGTATCTGGAATTTCAAAATCTCTCAGCCGTATTATATAATTATGGGGACGTGACACTTTAAAAAAAATTTTTATTTAAATGTTTTAAAATGCTTATAAGTTGAATACAAAATAAGATATTATTTCAAAAAATGACAAATATATTTTTCGGAAATCACATATATTGCTACTGGAATGTTTTTTAAAAATCATTAAAAAAATCATGGTGGGCGTGATAAAACAAAAACTATTCGACCGATCGTATTGAAATTTTAATATATTGTTTTACACTTGGAATGAAATACGGACAGAAAAATCGGTTTTATAGTTTTTGAGTTTTTGGCCGATTTTATTCAAAAAACTTGACAATTTTCTAAAAAACGCAGCCATTTTGTTATATTTCAACCGAAATTGTTTCTTCTTGTTCATTTCATGGTGGTTTTGATGCTGATAAATAACCCGTTTTTTTGTTTTTTTTTTCCGATGTCCCAGTGAGACGTAATCACGCCCGCCATGGTTTTTTGATGCTTTTTTAACCCTCATCGGTCCCTAAGACCCATAACCCTAAAAGGTTCTTTATGTATGCGCGCGCATACATACTAAAAACATTTAAAAGAAATAAAAACACCACAAATTTTATGAATAAAATTTAAAGATTATTTATTCCTTTAATGAATAAAGTTGTGGAAAAATGCTTTTTGCCAAAAACTCGTGTCAATTGGTTAAGGTTTAATATCTTCTTTACTAAATTTAATTTTGAATTTGTATGCGCGCGCATACAAAGGACCGATGAGGGTTAAAATAATTCCAGTAGCCATATTTGTAAATAAAAAAATCAACAATACATTTTTTTGTGTAATTTTTTTACTAAAAAATAAATATATTTAACTTTTCAAAATGATATCTTATTTTTTATTCAACTTATAGGCATTTTAAAACATTAAAAGACAGTTTTTTTCAGGCGTCACATCCCCTTAAGTACCTGGGGACCGAGCTCCGCTCAGATTCCCATCGTATATTTAAATGTTTCACGGTTTTAATGTATCGAAAATGCCAACTTTATCTTATTGCTTGAAATTTTAGTTATAGGTTCCTTTTCCACTTATAAGAATAGAAGTTTTTTTTTTCTCGCCATTTTTTCAAAAGTATGTATGTACCAAGTTTTGATAAAATTAAAAATCTTGAAAATGGAGTCATTTCTCTGTCAATAATAAGATAAGACTAATAAGACAAACATTTTTACAGCATATTTTGAAACAATATCTAAAACGGTATAGAAGTTATGAACGATTAAGTGAAATGTATATCAAAAAAGCGAAAAGCGTATGATTTGGCCATTATAATTTTATTTTGGCGGAAAGTTTATTAGTTTCTAACCCTCTTTTACTACGTACCAATCTTTTACTACGTAATCTGGCACTATTTACATTTGTAAATATTTTTTTGGTATTATTATATATTAACAGAAACTCAAAATTTACATTATTTTTTAAGAGGAATATATGTACTAACACCTTCTTAGTCCAATTCCAGAAAAATTTCAAGCCGCTCTCAAGTGGTTTAGAAGTTATAGGGTTCGCAAGTTGGGGAAATGGGCTTGTAAAAGTCGTGATTTTTTTTTAAATTTCCAAGAAAATCTAGCATTAGGGTATCAAAAGAAAGGTTATTCTGTACCCTATTCAAAAAATTATTAACTATTGAAATACATGCATTACTTCTTCCGATATAGCGTATTACATATTATGCACACTTGACGGTGCAGCCCTTTACGAAATAACCAAAATGTAAGTATGAAGATCAAATTTAAAAAAAAATTAATAGAACCAATGAATAAACAAAACAAATTTACTTTTTTCATTAAATTTGGACTTCCAAAATATCAAAATATGACATTTTATTATAAAAAATCGCTCTGTTTACACACAACTTCAATTGTTCCTTGTTTTTCATATAGGTTTTTGCACCTTTCGTATTTTTTGCGTACCGTTATTTTTCTCCCGAAAAGCAGAATTAAAATGTGGTGTGTGTTTCTCTTCACAACTCTTTAGTTGTGAAGAGTTGAAGTGTTAAACTACCCCGACAACAATCAGTTCGTACGGCTGCATATTTCATAATATTAACACTTTCAACAAGAAAACAATATTTCTGATACAAAGTTTATAGTATCCTTAAAGCTTGAAATGTATTTTTTTTTAGAATTAATAGCAAAAGTAAAAAATAAGTACAAAACAACAACGTTAAAAGCGAGATTAACCAACACAGTCATAAAATGCAATCCAAAAACTGACAACATTTAATTCGTACGATAGAAAGAATTCGAGTGTGCACAAGGATAAAGGGGCAAATTATTTTTTGCTAATTCTGTAGGTGTATCAATTGAGAATGTATTGGGAATGTTTTGAGAAAATTTCGGTCACTCTTTGATTTTATAGCAGTAGTTTTTTTGAATGATTTTCTACTACGGCACGTGGCAAAGCGATTTGTAAAGAAATGAGAAAGTTCATTGTAAAAAACTTTCTTTTACACAAAAATTATGGTTTTTATTGCATAGCCCCTAAGATAAGCAAAGTCAACTGTCCTATACGTCATCAAAAATTATGTGAATATCGCCTCAATTGAGCCACAGCAGCTTGGGCGAGGAAATAAATCAAAAGAAAATTATCGAGATATACGAGCATTGGAGGCCATAACCTTCACCTTCACCTTTATTTGGTATATATGTATAGAAATCCATACCAAAAATGTTATACAATTTATTCCATCAAATCTTATAAACCAAATTTATACAAAGTTGAGATAGATTTTATCCGAAAAGTGTATAAAATGTTTTTACACCAGGTTGGTATACATTTTTATAAAAAAAAGTATAAAATCTTTGAAAACCACATTTTGTTTTTTTTTTGAGCAATATTGTATAAAAAATATATGGCACATTCATTAAATGTGTGTGACATTGAAATTCATAAATCAGGAAAAATATCTAGATTTCAATCGATAGATTTCATGTTATATTTGTTTTTTTTATATTTTCTAAAACATATTGACAGGAAAAATAAAGAGTTAAAAATTATATTCAGAAATTTGCATGTTTAATCATGTTGGCAGAGCTTCCAATTCAAGCGCAATATTTTTGTCTTTACATGTGTGCACAAAAAAATATTCAACAGAACTATTTGCGCACAGTGTTGCCAGATTTTCGGAGAGCTCATTCCCGTTTTTTCCAAGCATTTCCGAAAATTTTTCGCTTCACGTTTTCCCATTTTTTTCCCTTTTTTAAAAAGTATGTATAAATATGTAAAATGAGAGAATAATTTACATTATCTTTTTTTTCTTATGTGTTTTATTTCATTTAATTCAACAACATGTCAACAAATTAATACTATATAAAAAATTAATAATAAGTAGCTAGTTACAAATATGACTTAAAATATATCACATTTAGTTATGGTGCATTTTACTTGAGTGTAACTGCAAACACTCTTTTTATATTTCTAAGTTTATGTAGTTTTGATTTTTCATTAGTGTTTTTGTATGTAAAATACCACTTAGGGTTTGGTTGTCTTACGGATTTCTTGTTTTATTTTTATTTTAATTTATGGCAGAAAAAGCGCTTTCAGCACATGCGCCGCTATGCGGAAAGTTAAAAATGAATGAGATCAATTGTTTAATTTTAGAAAATATTTCAGTTTTATCTGAAAATTTTATATTTAAAATAGGTTGCCAGAAATCTTGCACGTTTTGGGTATATTTGATTATTTCTTAGTGACCTTTATTCTAAGTCAAGATCATTCAATTGAGATTTTATAAATAAGTCAGGAAAATATGAACACAATAGAATTAATGAAGAATATGTCTTATTTTTTTGAACGAAAGGATTTACAAATCAAAAGAATTTACAAATTATTTGTATCTTGGAGAGTGACGTCTAAGACAATTAAAATTGAGTCAATGTATTCTTTCTTCATAAAAAAATCTAATATTGTTTTAAAAGTAAGTTCAATTCTTTCGTATAACATGTGAATTCTTACATCTTCGGACTGAATTTGCAAGTGAAGTTTTGTGAAGAGCGGCAAAACAAAATTTGAAAAGTCAAAATATAAACAAGTGACTGGTTATGCCAACTGCCGATGTATTTTTTTGCATTGAATTTTTTGACGCTGATAAATTTTCGCTGAATTCGCTTGAATTCGCTGATTCAGATAGTAATACATTTACATGAGATGTCAGACTGATTCAGAAACATTATATCTTGGTCCACTTCTGTTTGTTTTAGCAATTAATGAGGTCACACATGCTGCAAAAGTGAAGCTCCAATCAGCAAGCGACGAACAAACTGATATATACTCCCATGTTGTGTATCCACGTCTAGATTCAAATTCAATAATTTTCCGTAATTTTTCAACATACAAACATAGTTCGATGTCAGTCCACTCCAATAGTATAGCTAACAGTTGTAATCAGATTAAAATTAGAAGCAATATTAATTTGTTTAATGAAAACTTGAACTTCTATATGTGATTTTTCTTTCAAGTGATATCAGTGTTTTGATTTTGGAAAAGGAGCAAGATATTCCAAATCCTTATTCTTGAAATGGCAAATGGTTCAAAAATGTTTATAAATGTCTTTGAGCTAGTAAAATATAAGATATGAATAAACAACTTATACATATTTGGCACTGTCATTTTAAAAATTTTAAAATCAATATTTTTGCAAATAACAACTACACAAAAGATTGGTGTTGGATTTGTTAAACAATGAAAGAAAAATTAAATAAGATTTTATTTAAAACTAGAATAATTTTGCTAATTTATCTTATATCATATAAAAACATAACAATATTTGTACGAAGAAAAAAATTTAAAGAAATACAGTATTATTATTATTATTATTATAATTATTATTATTATTATTAAGCATATAATGTTGGCAAATAAGAGTCAAGTCTCTTTTAATAGCCCAGAAAAAATATAAAATACGTTAAGCGAGAATATAACAACCATTACTAAGATACTAAGATAAAGTTTAAAAAGAATTTGTATAAAATTAAATTAAACTAACATTTAAAAAAAAAAAAAAAAAAAAAAATTTAGATGAAAAATAGAATAAAATTATTGTACAAATACATAACAACCATAAACAAGAGAAAAAATAAATTTACACAAAATTTGTGTAAAATTTAAAGTAATATACATTAATAATACTTAATAAATAAAATTGAAAAAACACAACAGAGTACATAATGAAAATAAATAACAACCATTTATAATTTAAAAAGGAAATTTAAACAACATTCATATAAAATTAAAAGTAATTAATATTTAAATTAAAACATAAATTTGTGCATCCTTAAAATAAACAACTGAGAAAATAAAATATAGATCGGATCAGAGAAGACTAGGAGAGAAAGAGATAGTTAAGTCAGTAGTTAAGAGAAGTATTTGAAAATTTAATGCTTAAAGGTCCTATTGTTCGGAATACTTTTGATGCTGAGTGGAAGTGAGTTCCACAATCGGATCGCACTTACGAAAAACAGTCTACTGGAATTAATAAAGTTGTATCTTGGGACCAAAATGTTCCTACTTTTACTTGATCTGCAGAACTGAAGTTTATCAAAGAGATATCGAGGGGATCGCGAGTTGATAATTTTGTGTAGGAAAATACACAAAATTTCTTGCCTTAAGGCATCTGAACAAGCCAATGCCCAAAATTTGGTTGCAATAAAGCGAGACATGGTCAAATCTTTTCAAATCGTAAATATAGCGGGCGGCGTTTTTGAATGCAACTAACACTTTGTGGGCAGACCTCGAATCTAGCTGGCTATAAACAACTTCTGAGTACGTTATAATTGGAAGCAGCAATTTTAGTACCAACTTTCTCTTTGTATTTATTGGCATGAATGAAGCAGTCATACGGAGATTTCGTAATACATAATAAACTTTACTTACACAGGAGTTAATGTGGTCCTCACAGGACAGAGATGAATTAACAATGTATCCAAGATTGGTTACTTTATTGACTATTTTCAGCTCAATGTCGTTTAGTAGCACAGGTGGGAAATCGGTGTCCTGGAGGGGTGTTTTTGAGATTGGCAGTATAAATGATTTAAGGGGTTTAATTTCAGCATATTGGTTCTGGCCCACTCTGCAACTGTTTTAAGATCCTCATTTATTTTAACAAATAAATCATCAACGAGTCCAATAGGCCTAGATAAGTATAGTTGAAGGTCATCAGCGTATGCATGCATGGTGACATATTTACACCTATTGAACATGTCGTTAATTAACATAGTAAACAGAAGTAGGCCAAGAACAGAGCCTTGTGGAACTCCACTCGTGGTCATTCTAAACATAGAAAAATTGTTTCCCACCTTAACTCTTTGAGACCTACCAACAAGATAACTTTGAATAAAACGAACCGCACAGTTAGAGAAACCAAAATAGAACTTGAGTTTTTTGCAGAGTAATGCGTGGTTCACTGTGTCGAATGCCTAAGAGAAGTCCAGTAAGCACAGCAATGTCAAATGTCGCATATCGTAAGGCACTCTTATATCGTCCATTATTTTAACTAGCGCAGTCGAACAGCTGTACCCTGGTCTAAACCCAGACTGAAAGTCGGACATGAGGTTGAATAAACTAATGTGGCTATTGATTTGCTCAGCTACGAGGCACTCACACACCTTCGACACAGAGAACAACAAACTTATAGGTCGAAAATCACAGGGTTCACTAGCATGCTTTTTTTTTGCAATGGGAATAATGGTAGCCACTTTCCAGATCTCAGGGTAACTAGCGGTAGTGAAGCAGTAGTTTATTATATGCGCAAGTGGGCTAAGCACATGTGGTAGAACAAGTTTAAGAAATCTAATAGACATTCCGTCTTCACCGATAACATTTGATTTAATTTTTTTCATACACCGTGCAGTATGTCAAGAATGAGTTTATACATTGCTTATAAATTCAATTTTTCAACTTGTTTACCACTTAAACACTCATTATTAATTTTTAACAAAACTTTTTATTACCAACAATAGTAATTTACAGTATTAATGAAAGTGTCATAAAAGAAAAATGAATATTCAACGAAAGCTACACGAAATATGCAACAAAAACAATTAATGTCTAGATTTGCAATTGTCAAGAAACTCTTTTTTTACAAGAAAATTATTTTTTAAAGAGAAAACTATATATATTAAGTTTACTAAAACATAATTTTATGGTAAAACTCATACTTAGTATGGCCATCTTTAGCATCTATTACGCATTGCAGTCGTTTTTTCATCGAGTTAATTACTTCGGTATATCATAGCTGATCGGAATTTTCTAATATTGCTGTTAAAAGTGTTCAATTGTTTGGCTGCCTTTGGCTGGGCTCTGGGCTGGTGTATCTATCACTTTTCCGCAGTTATATTGAAGCCAAATCCGCACTTCATTTGCTTTGTACATCGGGTCAATGTTCTGATAAAAATTTGAAATTTTGCTTGTGGTTTCTAATGAAGCCAAATTTATTCGCACTATGTGCCAAATCTGACTTCAAAATAGTTAAATATTGTAGTACATCCAAAGAAATGAGCATTGTAAGGAAGTAGAAACAGTTTTCGATATTTTGTGAAAGAAAGCAGGGATGAATAAACACCAATAAAATTGTCGTAGTCAAGCCGACGTAATTGTCATAATTTAGAAATAAATATGTCGATGATATTGCAACCCTGTGTTTTGAGGAAAATTCTATTTGTATCGACTTGCACATCACTAACTTCCATTGGTATTTATTGATATCATATCACATAAGGAATTGAAATCTTTATTTATGTGTTCGTTAAGCATCTTATGACGTCACAAATTAATAATTCTATATTTGCCGAAATCACTCTCACTTTCAACTTGAGCTTCCCATTGCTTATCGTTATTATTGTTTTGTCTGACATATTCCTCTTTTCCTGTCAGCATTTACAATGAATGAATTCTTGAAAAAATTGTAAATGTTACATTTTATAATTCATAAAGAAATTGTCGTGACGTATTTGTCAAAAATCTCTTTTCAAATTGTAGGGGAAATCGCTGATCATGACATATTTTTTATGAAACTTGTCAACCGTTTTATGAAACAGATAATTGACAATTTACAAATTTTAACGACACATAATTATCGGGGCCCTAGTGGTGTCATTGATACGTTTTGTTTTATTTTTTATCGATCAAGGAGCAACCGTTACAATCAACTCGGAGCGCTATAACCGTACGTTAACTGATTTTAAATATTAAATTTGCTTATTTTCAATTGCAATGAATGATTTTATAAAGTTGCTTAGCAGTTGACATTTTGGAACACACCTTATATTAAAGCTATACACTGAGACAAAACTACATTAAAATTAAAAGAAAACACTTTCAAACATAAAGTAAATGTGCACGATTTCTAGCCGGCGAAAATTTATTTTTAATAAAAAAACAATTTTTTGAGTCTTATTTATAAAGAAAGCTGCATTGATTCTAATGACTTGTCTTTTATTTTTTAATTCAAAATAAATTCTTTGAATATTCAGTTGTCATCAACTTAAAAATATTTTTTGCTTGAAACGAAAAAACATCGAACATAATGAAATTTTATCATTGTTTTTTAAGTTCAATTTTAGCCGAGTGTGCTGGCGTTCGAGTCTCGATTCGAACAGCTCTAACTCGATTGAACTGGGTTCAATCCACAACAAGAACACCAAATATATATTTTTTTTTAATTAATGTTTTTTAAGTAAAACTTATTTTGACTGTTATTTTTGACGAAATAGTTAATGAAACAGAATTAGAATTTCAATAATTAAATTAAAATTTTTGGTACTGACACAGCCAAGATTAAAACCCACGTCTTCCGCGTGACAGTCTAGCACGCTTCCATTGAGCTATTGTGAGAAATTGAATATCTAATATATAAAATCAAATGTTTGTCTGTCTGTCTGTCTGTCTGTTCCGTAAAGGCTCACGCACCGTTTATCCGATTGCGCTGAAATTTGGACAACGAGTACCTTTCATAGTGAGAAAGAACATAGGGGGTGTAAAAAAATGGGCGGAAGTATGTGGGCGTGGCACTCTATATTACCTTCTAAACGCCTGGACCGATTTCAATGAAATTTGGTATGAAGGTTCAACTGCTTCCAAAATAAATCATAAGCTATAAAAAACTCCAAAGACTTATGCAAGAGGGCGCTTTAAGTAGTACATTTATAAGACTCAATAACTCCTAAACATCTGAACCGTTTTCAATTGAGTTTTTGATTGTTACCCCCATCATTAAGCCTACTCCTCATTAGAGGAATGGTTGAAAATGGAGCCGGTACAGGATGAACAGTCTACCCACCTCTTTTGGTATGAAGATTCAACTGCAACCAATATAAAGCAGAGGTAAAAAAGTGGACGGAAGTATGTGGGCGTGGCAATCTGTAATAACTTCTAAGCGCCTGAACCGATTTACATGACATTTGGTATGAAGGTTCAACTGCTCCCAAAATAAAACATAGGCAATAAAAAATTCCAAAAACTTCCGCAAGAGAGCGCTTTAAGTAGTGCGTTTTTATTAAGACTTAATTACTCCTAAACACCTGGACCGATTTCAATGAAATTTAGTAAGAAGGCTCAACTGCACCAAAGATAAAGAAAAGGTAAAAAATTGGGCGGAATTATGTGGGCGTGGCACTCTATAATAACTCCTAAACACCTGGACCGATTTCAATTAAATTTGGAATGAAAGTTCAACTGCGCCCAACATAACATAGGCTTTACAAATTCGAAAGATTCCGCAAGGGGGCGCTTTAAGTAGTGCGTTTTTAAGACTCAATAACTCCTAGACGCTTGAACCGATTTCAATGAAATTTGGTATGAAGGTTCAACTGCACCCAAGATAAAACTTAAAATATAAAAAATTCCAAAGACATCCAAAAGAGGGCCCTTTAAGTAGTGCATTGTTATGACTCAATAACTCCTAAATGACTTGATTGGTTTTACTAAAATTTGGTACATGAAATAACTTGACTCTGCAACAGAATTGAGGCTATTTCAATTTCAGAAAACTTCCGTTAGAGGGCGCTTTATTCAATAAACTATGTTCGGCTCATTCACGTCAAAACGGATGAACCGATTTTGATGAAACTTGGCAAGCATTTGTATCTGTTACTGAAATAGATCCTATGCTTTTAAAAGTTCATTCGACAAAAAACAAGGAATGAGCCGAAGGCAAACGAAGTCAAGAACCAAAGACGAACGAAAAAAAAGAAGTTTAACAAATACCAGCTGATGCTATATAAAGATGAAAAAAAATTAACCGAACAGTTTCGACCAAAACCGAAGTTGAACGAAAACAATCCAAAAATCGAATGGAATTTAATTGAGATAAAATTGCATATTAAATGCATGCTTAAAAAAACTTTAAACGCATTTTTCTCAAAATGACTTTTCAAACTGCACTAAGAAAATAGTTTCTCGGAATATGATAAAAAGGCATCATATTTAGAGAAAATTGGTATTGACCTTGCTCCAGAGAATGCTTTTCTCTAAATGCGATCCCAAAATTCTCTAAAAATGATAAAAACCTTCTATGAAAAAAAAAAAAATACACCTAAATAATTCGATTTTAGAGAAAAAGACTTTAGTTTTGAGAAAACATTTGTTTTTATTGAAGAAAAAACTTCTCATAGTTAATTTTTTATCATAATATATGAAAAAATTTTCATTTTCACAAAATTTTCCTGTATAAATGAGAATTTTTTTTTGCGAGATAAATATTTGTCATTAAGAGACATTGAAATATTTCCATTTCCTAGAAGTGAAGAAATTTTTCTTCGAAAATGTGAAAATTTATTCTAATTGAAGAAAATTTTATTTGAAAAGAGAGACATTGAAGATGTCATTTTTTTGTTTTAATCATGTCTGGCAGGTACAGTTTTACGGAAATTTGACTAAACACTTTCGACGGAAGGGGGGGGGGGGGGGCAAAACCGCAAAAAACGATAATTTAAAAAATTTTAAAACTGAATTGATAATTTTAAAAAGGTAAAAATGAGAAGAGTTTTGAAAATCGTCCTCTTTCTGTGCTCGAGGTACAACCCCGAGTAACACCAGGTTACATCCGCTAATATCTTATAAAATATAAGTCTTATTGAATCATACTCACAACCAGTGCTGTCACTGTACCACAATTGTGGTAGATCTACCACTTTTTTCGACTTTTTTGACATCTACCACTTTTACCACCCACTATTTACCTTTTCCCAAAATGTACCACTATTCTTTTTCTGTCACAATTTCTATCATCATTTTTTTTCAAAGAATAATATCTATTATTTGTTTCTATAATTTAATTTTTATAATATTTTACCGAGACAGGAAATGGAATTTTTTAAATGTGTGATTGGATTTGAATAGTATTGCATTGAAATAAATCATAAAATCTTTGCAAAAACAAAATAAAAATTTGATTTTCAGTTCTTTTTCAATCAACCCGAAATACCTAAGTTACAACTCTTAAAAAGTTTGAAAATTCAATATAACACCTAATCTAACAATCTTTTTGTTCGCATGAAAACTTTGCTTGAAAGTTGCTTATTTTCTGGTTCGCGAGCAGCTCCTAACTTGGCTCTTGGCTTGCTCGCGGTCCAGTCTGTACTTTGCATCTCATGATTGGCAGTGGGAGTTACGGAAATTTAAAAAACGGCTTGGGCCACGAGCGTCTAAAAATAAGCGAGATCCAATAATGAGATTTTTACGTTTATCAGTCTTTATGATCCGGTATTCACAATTGAAAATTGATGTAATGCTATTTTTGGAAAATAATTTGAGAACAATTGTTTATCTTTTTTTTCCAATAATATTTAATGAATGTTAAAATAAAGCTATACCATAATTTTTATGAAATTACTGCAAGTAAGCCCCATTTTTCTTAATCTATTTCTTAATCTACCACTCTTTTCAGACACAATCTACCACTATTTATAATTTTCAAGTGACAGCCGAGAGCATCATGTGTTATTGCTCATTCGTACATCATCGGCAAGCAACGATTTCGTTTTGTGGCATCCAAAAGAAAATTAAAAGAACATTACTTTAAGTTCTCTTTTCAAGTTAAGCTTAAAATAGCTTTGAAAATTAAATTACATTAAATTTAAAAGAAAATGGAGTACATTCTTTTCTCGGTGTAGTATTAGTGAATTAAAGGGTTCAACTTTAAAACAGTGCATAACCTTAGCTAAGCTCTGTAACAATAATAAAGTATTTAAAGAATAGTTTTAAAAACATGTGTATAAAAATAAGTACATCTTACGGCAGAGCATATTAAAAAAAACTATATTTATGTTCTTTTTTTCATGAATTTCACTTATATCACTTATTCACTTGTATATAATTCAAATAATAAAAAAAATTATTCAAATATGATATAAATATTTGATCCCTATCACTTTCATCTGAAAGAAAATTTTGCTGCCAATATTTCTATAGAAGCACTTATTGATAATCCTAAAATATCTTTTTAACTACCATGCGTGTGTTCAGTTCAGAAGGTATCATAAATTTCCTTTAAAGAGTAGACCTTAACATTTAACATTTAATTATAACACGGTTTATGATAATTTGTAGCTTCTGCAGAATTCAAGTTGCTTTTCCAGTTCAAAACTGCACAATGTTATTTAAATTTAATTGGTGCAATAAATTAAGCCGGAAATTGTCATGTTAAATGAATTCATCTCCGTGCTCCAATGGCCAAAGAGAACCCACCGCATACGCATAAATAACTTGGATATGAACATTTGCAAAGCTGGAAACAACTTTTTCTATGCAATTTAGTTTGATATCGATATCGATGCGTCTGACGGAAAGGCAAACAGAAAGATACTGTCGGACGGACATTTGCTACATGCTTAAGTATTAACTGGCAGGCAAGCAATATTGAACCACAATAATCATCAAAAACAGAACGAGAGATTTTAACAGATAATAAAGGAAAAAACAAAGTCAACTCAATTTTGCATACAAGCGATGTCAGCTGTGGACTGATGATCATACTATTGGTATCATTTACTTGATGACAATGACATTGGCGACATTCCCATCCGCTTGTCAAACTTATTTCAAGATAATTCAAGTCTGCACTTCACCGAAAAGAAACAAAAAAAAAATTACTTCATTGTTCTCTAAGTGGATCAATCTATAGAATATGGTTGGTATTCATAACGGCAGTGCGAATCGAAACTTCAGCTTTCCAAACAAATATATCTCCATTCCATTAACACGAAGAAAGAAAATAAACTTCAATTCATTAATGCTATGTTCGAATATTATCGGTTTATGCCCACACGTTTGTGAAGTGGCTTTTAAATTCTGAAAATTGTGCCTAACACTTGTTCACGTTTACAAGTTATTAAAAAAGTCTAACAAGGAAAGGTCCCCTGGTGACAGTCTCCGATAAAATTTAAACAAAAAAAATTATTTTCATATCTGATGAGTTATTCATTCACAAAGTTAAGGTTTTGAAATTAGAAGAAGATTTTTATGATTTTTCCTGCTGAAAATAAAAAACAATTTTTTTTAAAGAAATATGAAAAAATGCATTTAATTTCTTTTGCATATCGCAAAAATGTCCTTATTTGGTACTTTGGATGATTAAAACTATTGTTTACTGGTGCGATGAGACTTACAAGAAAAAAGTACACTTTTTGTATGGAAGCCCTATGAAATCTAAACTTTTCCGATAAAATATTTAAACATGAGAATAGGCCTTAAAAAAATAAAATCTTTGATACCCATATTGGATAATTTTAATGTAATGAAATATTTTCTTTAAGGAAAATAAATGCATTTCAATAAAACAAAAATTTTATTATAAACAGTTACAAATTTAAAAAAACAAAAAATGGTAAGTTTACGAATTGCCTTAAATCCAGCATTAATTAATATGAAATAATTTTGACAACAAACTTCTTTGATATCGACTAAACATTACTAAAAATTACAACAACAAAATTACAAAACAATTTTCTTATAAAAAAGTTTCGATAGTATCGTAAGTGTGGACGTAGAATTCCGTTTAAGTTGTAACCTCTTGTACTTTATCTCTTTGGTCCAATAGTTTTGTTCATTTTGCACGTATTTTTATTGATCTTCCAAAAATTAAAAAATAAATGGATAACACTCAATTATGGACTACTTATCGAGGCCAAACAAAGAAAAAGTTAAAAGTAAGTATGATTAAATGAGCAAGCAAAAAGAAACAAGCAAAATTTCAAATTTTTTCGATCATTTTGTTAAGTTTGACAGGTTGAGTTCATTGACTTAGTTGAAAAGAAGGCGAAGCAAATGCACTTTCCATTGGTGCCACTTTCGTCTCTGCCAGATATATAGTTTGCGAGCTACAGTCAGTTTAACTACTTATTTCAAATTAAAATTAAGACCCCGATTTTTAAAAAATCGTATGGTTACTATATTTCTCGCTGAGCACATGTCCTTTCTTCTCGTCTCTGTCTGATATTTAGTTTGCTAGCTACACTTTCTGTTCGATGCATAGTTTGCAAACTACACTAGCTAGTGCTAGTGGGATGTGGAATCCAAATCAATTTACATTATAAGCAAAAATTAAAATTTTACGCCATCTATTGGGTAAAAGCATAAAAAGAAATATGATCCAACTCGTTTTTTTCATAAGAGTTAAATCTAACCGGATCACTGAACCATTTCGTTAAATTTGACAGATTGAGTTCATTGACTGAGTTGAAAAGAGGTTCATGACCTCTGGTTTCAAAATAGAGCACTTAGTATACCAAAGTAAACCAAAGCATACAAGCATAAACAACGAAAGGAAAACAAGAAAGCAGCAGGCACATAAGCAGCTGATGATTGATTTTCTTATATAAAAACATGCATTTTTCTTCTTATATTTTACTATTTTGTGACTTTAATATAATAGTGACAAAATCCAAAAATAGATATTCATTCAGCGCAGGATATATCTGATATTTAAGTGTATATATTATCTTTGAACGAAGAGTATTAAAGGCTGTAGGTATACCCTAAAGTATTCGCCAAAAACGTTGCCTAATGACCTTGAAAAAATCTGTTAAAACGACCCCATACAAACCGCGCTGTAAGACGTAATTCTACGTCAAAATTGATGCATCATGTGTGGTTTTGTAAGAGCTTTTGTTTGTTATAGCAAATAAACGAAATTTTCGCTAATTTTTGAACGCGAGTTTGAAACCCTTAACCATCGATTGAACACTTAAAAAAAAATACGTTGACCTTAAATTTTTGTCTTCTATCACATATCCAAAAATCATTCAAATCGGAGACTGTCACCTAGGGACCTTTCCTTGTAAGTGAAATTGATTTGTATTCCTCTTTTTGTTGAAGATTTTCGTTGTACAATTACTTTTTTTTTTAGGTTGCACTCTTACTTTTTTATTCTTTAGTTTTTTAATATAAATTAATTGTTCTTGTTTAATATAATTGTATGTTCTTCACATTCATTCCTTTTTTGCACAACTTTGTAGGCAAAAATTTAATAGTATTTTAACTTACATGGTTTTTCAAAGTTTTGGAACACATCCCCAAATTTATTATATATCGCCTGTATTTTTTTACACGAATTTTTTTTACACGATTTACTCAGGAACGTATCTACCGTGTAAAAAAAGGGGTTAAAAGAGTAAAAGCTTATTTGATAATTTTTAAACGGAATAATTTACCATTTGACTGGGATTCTGGGATACCGGATTTTATCAATTTCGGAAAATTTCGGGATTAGTTGTTGTGAATCCCTGAAGTAATAAACAGTTTTTCCGCAAAAAGTAACGTAGTGATTAAGGATTTGGAAGATAATGCTGGCCTCAGAATATTTTGGAAGTGTGCGAAAGTATTAAAATTTGAACCTTGTGAGAAAAATTACCCGATCGTTAAAAAAATCGCCAAAGAAAAACGAACTTCGGTGAAAGTATGTTAAACATAAAAATAATTCCAATGCCAGATCGAGTAGACAATTGGATGTCTTAAATCGCTTTGTTATGCTAAAAAGTTGCATCATAGACAAAAGCCATTACTAATATCAAGGTTCATTAAATAATCTTGAACTGAAAACTATAAAAGAAATGTTTCAGAAAAAAATATGTAGGTTATTATCCCGAGAAACAATTTCATATTTTGTGTCAATAAAGTATCTGATAAATGTCCAGTGCCCGTGTGGGTGAATGTCCGACCTCTGCACCGAAAAAAGTGCTAGTTTTGGAAAACCTTGAGCAGGCACAGTGTACGAACAAAGACCGACTCGGGCACACGTTGGTTTATTGTGTCCGAATATGGTCGCTCGTTTTTTAACACTTTGTTAACATAATACAGACTAACTACGGTATTACTTCTGGTGACATATCCAACAACCAGGTACTTGTTGGATATGTTTCGGGTACATTATAGTTTAAAACTTTTCCAGAGAATTTTGGGTAAAATATCCAGCAAATTTCAGTTGAAAAGTCAAGTACTTTTCAAAATCATTTTGTCTTGAGCGCTGTAGCTCGTTTGCACACGCCTTCATATCAATGTGCTATTCAGTTTTTTTTTCGTTGGCCTCGCAGTTGTTCGTTGCTACTCGAAGCTTAAAAAAAATTTCAAAAGCACTTTACCACAGCGAAAGACATTACCCAGCCAACGTAGTCGCTGAATTGTTATAACCTGGACTAAGTCAATGTCGTCGTAGAGCTCGTTTAGTCCGTGGTGCATTCAAAAGCTATAGTCGTCGCTAACTAGAACAGAACCAAAGATTTTGTGAAGAACTTTACTCTCGAACAGCCCAAGAGCGGCTGCTCTATCTCTTTGTGATACCACCCATGCCTCAGCGCCTAGAGAAGCACAGGTATGATGAGCGTCTTGTAGAGTGTTTGGTTTGTCGATCGAAAGAGCGCTCTGGAACCTTATTGCTTTCTTAGCCCATGCCCATAGCAGCACCTATTAGCAATTGTTATTCTTCGCTCTATTCCAGGCTGACATTGTTTTTGCTGTTTACGGCGGTGCCAAGGTATGTAAACTCAGCTGTAACATGGGTGCCTAGACGCCGCGCTCTCCTATTTGCAGACAGCATAAACTTTATTGCCCTCGATCACAGTCAAACCCACTTTGGCTGACTCTTTTTCGATAGCGGTGGAATTAGCAGTTACATCTCTCTTGGTTCGGCCGATAATAACGAGGTCATTAAAATACGCAAGGAGCTGGACACCTTTGTAGAATAAGCTTCCAGTGCGATGTACACTAGGGCGTATCGAAAAATTTAGATTGTATTCTAAGAGGTCTCAAAAGTTGCATAGGCTTGTCAAGATCACCCAAAAAAAAAATTTTATAAAAAATAAAGGACATCTTCCTGCCCCGCAAGGACTAAGTTGTTTTTAAGGAAAAACAATAAAAAATAACGATCTTAAAATGCTTTGATTTTTTTAAGAAAATCCACATATGTCTTAAAGCAAAAGTAATAATGCAGTTTTACTAGCAATTTATTGCCACACACGGTGATACTCATGATTTTTACGAACAGTCTCCTGTATGAAGGATATTCAAAGCGAAAGTTGTACTTGGGATAGCACAAGACTTTTGATTGTAAGCATTGGTTATAAATTTTGGTGGTACTGTTTATAGTGTTGATGTATTCCATAAATACCATGAATTAATAATTTGCATAGTTTTTGTATTTGTATTCTCTTGCTTTAGAGAAATATGTACTAGAACGCAATTTTTTAACTTTTTAAAAAAATGAATAAAAGATTTAATGTCAAGTGATTCAGAAGTGGTGTCCAAGATAATCTTCTTAATTTGAGTTTTTTTAAAATTACTGAACATGATAATGCCTAAAAATATTAATTTAATATATCAGCGATTTTTTTTCTATTTCGATATTTTTATAAAAGTTATTCCCTAGCATCAAATTTCTCAATTTGAGTTATGTCCCCTTTATGGTTATAATTTCATTAAAACACATTTTAAAAGCAATTGTTTAGTCTTTTGAGACCGACTGAATGACAAAATGTATTCTAACGATATTATAACCATAAAGAATATATAACTCTAATTGAGAAATTTGATGGTACGAAGTAAAATTTTTTTAAGTACTAAAATATAATAATAAATTTAATTTATTAAATTTTAATAAAACACATATTTTAAAATAGGGTCATGTACAGAAATATTTGAAAAATCCAAATTGAGAAAATTATCTTCGACACCACTTCTTATGCCCGTGATATAAAATCTTATATTAATTTTTTTTGAAAAAGTTAAAAAATTGCGTTCTAGTATACATTTCTCTAAAACAAGAGAATTGATATGCAAAAACTTTGCAAATTATTAATTCATCATATTTAAGAAATACGCTAACACTAATACGCTATAATCAATGCCATCAAATTTAGACTAAATGGTTACAATCAAAAGTTATGTGCCATCTCGAGTATAAGATGAAGTATAAGATGCTTTCGCTTCGAATATCCTTCAAACAGGATACTGTGGATCAGTGGCGTAGCTAGGGTTGGTCGCAACCGGGGCGGAAACTTAATTGTGCACCCCTTTAGAAGATTTTTTTTTATAAAATAAGTCGATGAATCTTACTACATATTTTCGAATCAACCTCTACAAAAATTACATATTTTAGAAGAGATTCAAAAAATAAACAAAACTATGCTACCCATGAACATTTGATAAAAGAAGTTAGAATCTAAAATTTTCAGAAACTTACAGAATTTTCTCTGAATTGTTCCAATATTTTTGTCTCCCGGGCTTATAAGTTGTGAGAGAAAAATTTATTATCAGTAAACCACACAATATCAGTTTTAATATAAAAACTTAAATTAGTTTAATATAGAAAACTTTGAAAAATTTACGAAATATTTTTCATAATTGAAGAAAAAATAAAACCTGGAAGCAAAACGTTGACAAATTTTCCCTAGTGACCCTAAATAACTAGTAATATAAATATTTTTTCGAAATCAACCCCGATTTTCTACATAAAATTTAAATGAAAAATTAATATAAAATATTAAAACTCATTTATAAACATTTTTCATAATTTTTATCAATTTCTTCTCAGTTATAAGTTTACTATAACTGAGGAAAAAATATGTTAAAATAAAATGAAATTGTGTTCGTATCTAACAAATTTGTTTTTGAAATAGAGTTTGAAACAAATTCATTAAAATTAAACAGAGCTGTTTTTAAATTAGTTAATTTTAATTATTTTTAAAACAATGTTTTTGCTATGAAAACCAAATTTAAAACAAAAATTTTAAAATTCAAAACACATGTTTTAAAGCATATTTTTTCGATGCCATTTTTTTAACTTTTCCGAGTTTTAGCACCAGATTCACAACCAGCTACCCCCGGGACCTTCCGAATACCAAATGTTAACTCCATTCGATGAAGTTTGGATTTGAAATATTTTAATATTTAATTAATTAGTTTTTATTTTATCATATGTTCGATATTTGTCAAACCAATTCAAAAAATTCAAAAATTGTCATTGAATTCAAATTGTTGTTTGTTTTATTCAAAGAAATAATAAGAGAAAAATAAAAAAAGGAGTTTATAGGTAGGTGAAAATTAAACACACTTGTTTTAAATATTGTTTTGTAGAAACGCAAAGGCGTTAAATTTCTATTTTAATATTTTTTGTTTAATTTCAAAGTATGTTTTTTTTCTCAGTGTAATTCCCAAAGCAAACTTGCCCAGTTTGGACAAGGTCAAGAGTCATGAATGGCTCAAAAAGAGCTGGTAATACCAAGAAATCTGTTGATTCTTCACATTTGGTGATTGAGAACTAAATTCAATTTCAATAATTAGAATAATTTTTAAGGAACTGTGCATCTTATCTTCTCTTAAAACTGTATTTTTGATAGTTTTTATTGGTTGATTTAAACATAATAATAATTGTTTTAGTAAAATAAAGGATTCAGAAAACCATCTTAAAGTTTTTAATAGACATCTTCAAACTAAAATAAAAAAAAGTCAGAATGACATAAATTGTCATAGAACGCCATTTATTTAATTTAAATAAAAAATGTAATGAATTTAAATCAATTTAATTTTTTAGAAATTTTTTTAGCAAGTTAAAAGTTTATTATTGATTTTTAAACTAGTAGTTTTATGTTACAGTACTTATACCCAAAACACATTACTATTCAAAATTATGTTCTAGCAGCATAGAAGCTGTAAATGAGGTTTGTTTCATGATATATGGTCTCAGAACTTAGTAATCACAAAATCATAAAGTATTTTTTAATTTTTGACATATATGACATGAACATGTTGTTCTGAAAAGTTCTGGAGAAATGTATTGCTACAAAACAACTGACTCCTCCATTCATCATACTCTGAACATCATGCAGGTTTTCGAAATTTAATGGTTTTAGAAATGTCTACTATACTAGCAAGTTTGAACACTTCTTGACCTGAATATAAAATGTAAAAAATTGTTTTTTTTTATAAAACTTAATGGAATATAAAAAAATGTTTTTACAATATTACTTTTGTAATCCATCTTAATATCATGAAAATTTATATATAATTTGTTTGGAAATTGTACCCCTAACCAATGAAAAATTACATATACCCCTTTTACATTAGTCAAGAATTGAAGTCAATTTTCTGAGCTTGTAGGCCAATTCGCCGCAAATAGGAAGCGACGAAAGAGGAAAAAGTTGACGGTTGCTTCCATTTCTTGACTAGTGTAAAAGGGGACATATGGAATTGACTTGGGTTTTAGTGTGAGCGTTAATATTGAACAAAATTTAATATAAAGTTAAAGTTTGTTTCAATAAAAACGAAGTCCTGGTGATGATAAAAATATTTTCATTCACTTGTGCACCCTCTTGATATTCAAATATAAAACCGAAGTCATTGAGGTGTGTTGTTTATATTAAAAAAATCAAAAATGATGTGGTAAAAAGTTATTTTGCCAAATTTTACACCCCATTTTGGCGTGTACCCGGGGCGGAGGTTTTAACAATTCAGCAGCCGGCCGTCAGCACCTGCTGCTTCGTTGATTTATAGCTACTTCAACCTCTTCATAGGTGTGGAATTTCCACTCCATCATCGTCGATTGGTGGCGTCCAACTACATTTTCCAAGGGCGGAATTGTTAAGATCGTAGCCCGCAAGCATATTGGAAAAATGCAGCCTCCATAAGTTCAATGAGCACTGCGTATCTGTAACCAGACCACCATTTTCATCTCTGCAAATGGATGCTCCGGGCTTGAAACCTTGAATAAAACTCTTAACTTGTTGGCAGAATTTTCTTTCTTCCTTTCTCTTTTCGCAATAGTTTTCGTGAATGGCTTACGTTGCAGCTGACTGTTTCGTCTTTTTGTATAAGGCGAGTTTAGCTGACGTTGCGTCGCGACACTCCTAGTCATACCATTGATTACGAGGTTGTGGGCGCCGAAAACCAACGACTTCCTCAGCAGTGTTTCGGGTTATCGAGTCAAGAGTTAAGTTGGTTGAGCTTAACCGAGAGTTGAGCGGAGTAGGCTTCGGTGGTCCGTTGTGATAACAGCTTATCGACATCTAACAAGATAATGGTCGGAGTCAATACTGACTCTCCGAAATGTGCGCACATCCAGTACGCTTGAAGCGTGATTTCCGTCGATGACAACATAAATAATCTAGTTTCCCGTGATCTGGGGACAGCCAGGTGGCCTTGTGGATATCGAGGTGTTAAAATCTAGTGCTACTAACAATCATGTTTCGCGCCGCGGCGAAAATGATCAGTATTAGACTGTGTTCGAAGTGATCTCGTGGAGATTGAATTGACCGACAGCTCGGATCGTCGCCTGCACTCCACATTCAGCCGATGTGGAGCAATATACAAGCGCAAACATCTACTTTAAACCAAAAAACGCTCAAGCTTGGTTCTAACGACTGTAAACAAATATATGTATATCAATTTTAATTTACCAGTCCTAGAAAAATGGTGTCCAAAAAATGCCGTTGTGAAGAAATGAGAAGCGTGGAAGAGATCGATTGAATACTGCCGGTACGAGTGTAACAAAAAATTAAGATTATCAGCTTTACCAAAAAACGGTTTTAATGTACAACATTTTTAAAAAGTGTTGAACAATAATTAAAAACGGTAGCAATAAAAACAATAAAAAGTCAGTTTTAAATTTAAACAAGTAAAGAAAGTCTAAAGTCGGTCTAGGCCACTATGAAATACCCTAAACCTACTTTTCAAAAACAAAAAAATTTGTATTGTAAATGCTAAAGCATTAAAATGTTGATGAAAAATTTGCACATACATACCAAGTTTTATTCCTGTAGCTCACAGTTAAAAGCGTTTATTGTGCTTTCGCTATGGGAGGTGGGCGTGTTCATAGACGGATTAATCCCAATTTTTGAACACACCTTAGTTTTGGTATAAAATACATACATACCAAATTTCATTTCTCTATGACAAATATAACCTTATATATTAAGTTGTAAACTTTTTGGGTTGTATGAGAGGTAGGCGTGTCCGTAGGCGGATGACGTCCATTTTTCAAAACCATCTTTGTCTTGTCATAAAAAAACATACGTACCAAATTTTAGCTCTGTAGGTTAAACAGAGGCTTATTTATTGCGATTTCAATTTTTGGGCTGTATTGGAGGTGGGCGTGTCCGTGAGCGGATGACACCCATTTTTCGAAAACATCTTTGTGTTAGAATAAAACACATACATACCAAATTTTATTGTTATAGGCTTATCATGAGCTGAGTTATGCAGTTTTAAATTTTTCCGTTGTATGGGAGGTAGGCGTGTCCGTGAGCGGATTCCAAAAATATTCAATAGTGCAGATCCTTGGGTGCATGTTATCATGTGAACAACACACAGACGGACGGACGGACGGACATAGATAGCTCGACTCCCGTGGTGACGTTGATCAAGAATATATATACTTTTCTATACCGGACTCGCATCGTTCTATGCGTTAAAAACGTTTGCACAAAGTTAATATACCCTCACCTTTCAGGTTTAGGGTATAAAAATAGCCAGCTCAAAATATGCATAGCTTTTCCATGTATTTTTTTTTTCAAACTGGCTACTTTTTTAACATTCAACTCATGCTTGGACTTATTTATAATTTAAAATTATTTTAAAATTGAAAAAATTTAACTTAACATGGACGAAGAAAGTTTATTTATGGGCAGAGAAATCCTGACGAACTATAGTGCGGTAAGAAAACCAACATGGTATAAAAACCCTACATCCACGTCGCCGTCATTGCAGGCTTGGCCTTCATAAGAGCCATCATAACAACCATTTACCGCTGCCATTGCCATATCTACAATGGATACCGAGTTTGGCCTTGACCCACCAACCATGGTAGACTACTCAAGCTTATAAAATGCGCTGACTCTATTGGGTGGTAGCTTTAAGATAGCAGGCCTCTTTGCACCTGTTTGCAAGAGTCGACATTCCATGAGCAGTCAATAGGACAGAAACTTCACTCCATGTCTTGTCTTTCTGCTTAATTGTTTCGATGTTGTTTTTGGAGCTGTCCACGACACTTTTTCTATCAAGGCACAATTCCCTAAAGACCGCCTTGTGCTCCTCATTCTAAGATGATAGCTCTGAATTCGTAACTCGGAAGCGAGTAGATTGTTCGTTAGCTCTTGTCAATATGAACGGCATAGATCTCGTGGATTCAGCAACAATTGATGTTCTGTGCATGTCGATCAAATCTGATCTTCGTTGCAATGATCATATATTTGATGTGTCGAAAGAAGCTGCCAAGTTTCTAGGTTTTTTAGAACGGTGCAAGAAATATTTCACTCCAGCTGATCCTCGCTTGACCTCTAGCCCAAAAATGGTGTACAATTCGACCATTTATGCAGGGCCTTCAGGATTTTATTTGGTGCTTCTCAACGTCGTGTGATAGATTTGATAGGGGAGAAACCATTTCTTCCTGTTTCTACTCTCTTGGGCATCGACGCAATGTTGGCCTTCTGTACAGGTACTACAATGGGAAAAGTTCAAGAGAATGCATGGTCTGACGTCACCAGCTCGTTTGTTTTCTACATCGCTCAGTAAAATTTTGGAATAATTTCCCTGTATGTTTACTGACAGTTTTAATTATCCTGTGTTTACGGACAACACACAGACGGACGGACGGACGGATGGACGGACGGACGGACATAGATAGCTCGACTCCCGTGGTGACGCTGATCAAGAATATATATACTTTTCTATACCGGACTCGCATCGTTCTATGCGTTAAAAACGTTTGCACAAAGTTAATATACCCTCACCTTTCAGGTTTAGGGTATAAAAAAAACTAAAGCTCTTTAGACAGATGTCTATTGTACCCGATGTTGTCAATTCATTTAAAAATTTAAATTTTCAATATATTTTAATATTGGTTTTTAAACAGAAATGTTCGAAATTACAAAAAAGGAGACAATCGTAGTGCTTTTGAAGATAATTAAAAAGTGGTTTCACACATCAGAAAAGAGATTATTATAAGCCGCAGTAAAATAAAGCATCAAGTTGGTTGACCAATAAAGAATGAAAGTCGAAAGACATTATAAATTCGGGTAACGACTATAATAATGGTCTAATTGTTTCCCAAGTATTCAACGATTTCACATTTAATATTATCATTTCCGTAGAGCATCAACATCAGTAATGTAATTCCCAAACTCGTTAAAAACACTCATGGTTATCGTTAACTGACTCTTAAAAAACTTACTGTCAACTGGTATTCTCAACATTTTGGCTAGCGTTATTTGTCCGTAAATTTGACAGTTTGATAAAGATGTTTTTTTGAAGCTTAACTTCGATAAGCTAGGCGTCGCTAACTGAAATAACAATAACGTCATCAATTTTTTATTTGATTGGATCGATTTAACCTAAATTTCATTGAGATCTATTGTATCGAGCTGTTCTAGTTACATTATTTTTTTAACTCTATTCTAATCTAACAAACACGAATAAAGATATATCGGTTTTTTGTTTGAATAATGATGGTAGTTTGATTTATTAAAAAGCATAAATATTCATGTCAAATGTGCCCTTTCAAATGTCAAGGGTGCCCCGTGGCTGTTTAATTGATATTTAATTAATTTAATTTAATTGATATATGAAATACAATAAATGAGTATAAATACTAAGTTACTCACCGATATCCGGCCGAATAGTGCATTTTTGTCGGATATTCGTTGCATATCTAATAACAATAACCAACTTTTATAATTTATTTGAAGTCGATAGTTAAAAGCAGACCTCACTCCAATCGTAGGTTGTCGAGTAAGCAAATCATTTTCAGCCATAGCATGGTACAATAGATAAGGTAGCTGCAGGGCTAAGCGCCGAAAGTCAGAATTGTAAAAAATGTCAAAATTGAACGAAATAGAGCGACAAAAAGAAACATTGAATAATTTGTATTGATTTCGACAATTCTGACCCTGAGAGCAAGAGGATTGATAGCCCTGCAGTTACCTTGAGTATTGTACTATGACGCATAACTTGCCTACCGTTTTCTCTTTGAGTCGCTTCTTTTACTCTCCTAGCCAGGGTTGCCAGAGACTCTTCGCTTTAAAACGTCAAAGAGCTTTTAAAAAATCGTCATTTAGGTCTTAAAATCGTCATTTGCCCTTCCCGAAAATCGTTATTTAATTCCTTCCCTTCTTAAATCGTCACACAGTAGAGAATATTTAAATTTGTACTTAAATTAAAAATCTTTATATAAGATATATTTATATAAAGTTATTGTTCAGAGATATTGATTAAAACTACTAACTGATACACTGTTGATTTGAAATTTCATACACGGCTAGAAAAAAATGGGCTCAAATTAAGTGCAAAGCGTTCGTAAATGAAATTAGCTCAATAGAGCACAAAACCATCTCAAATGATAGCTTGAAACTTCTTTGATAAACACGTCAATTTGTGCTCAATAAGTGTCATCTTGGGTTTGATCATAAAAAAAAATTTTTGTTGTTGTGGTTTTTGCGCATCAAAAAAATGAGTAACCGGACAACATCATTCTCAGTTGGTTTTTGTTGCGGTTAGTATAAAAGTGAAAAAAAAACATGCATATATGAGCGTGTTAATTTTTTTGATAAACAACCACTTTACGGCTTGATATCAAGAATCAGGGATGGGAAATGAGTTTTCCGAAGTTGTACCAAATCGAAATAAAAATTGTACTTTCTGGCAGCGTTGCCGCTTTGGTTAAATTCAACCAAATTTGGTAGTTTTTTTTCTTCAAATCAGCTTATGGTTATTTGGTAGATTTTTTTTCAATTTGGAAGATTTTGGTAGATTTTTCAATTTTGTAGTTAAAATTTTTAAACTACTGTAAATTTTTAGCTAAATAAAACTCAAAGAAAATAAATCAAAATAAAAAAAGGCGTGATAGAAGCACTTCTTAAGAATGGGTTAACTTAGGAATATACAAAAAGTATTGAAAAATATTTTTCGTTTAATCTTTTTTATGTATTTTTCACCAAAGAATATTTTGGTGTTATTTTGTTTTATATGTTTTAGTGTGGTCAGATAATTTTCAATTTATATATACTTTAATATATTATTAAAAAAGGTTATTATTATTTCATGCTGTTGAATTGATATATATTGTAACTTTAAAAATTTATGGGCCAAGGTCACGTGTGAGGTCATTATATATACATAAATTTTTATTGGCCCTAATAAGGCAAACATTTTTGTTGAAGATTTTGGGTAAATATCTCAAACGGTATAGAAGTTATGAACGATAAAGTGAAGTGGATGTCAGGAAAAATTGAGATTGCGAAAAAACTTATCATTTGACGTAATTTTTTGTTGGTAAAAAGTTTACATATTCTGCTTTAAAAATTACAAAACAAAGAAAAGGTTCACTTTTTGAGATATGTTTTATATATATTTATTTTCTTAAATCGCTTTTTAATATCTTTCTAAAAATTCTTCATTTACAAAAATAGGATAACAGATGATAGAGATATGATTTATGGGAAATGAATCTATTTTCAAGATTTTTACTTTTATTAAAAATTGGTATCTCCATAACTTTTGAAAGAATGGCGAAAAAAAAACAAATAACTTACATTCTTATAAGTGGAAAAAGTACCCTTAGACAAAATTTCAAGCCAATCGACTTGTATTGGGTGTGGAATGCCCGTATTGGGAAAATATTGAGATTTGATTTTACTTTTTAAAATAAGTAGGATTATAATAAAAAATGTGACTTTTAATTTACTTGTTTAATATACAATAGAAAGTTTATATAAATGTAAGCATAACAAAATTTTTACAGTATTCCTAAATGAGTTTTAAAGCTTATATTGATTTGGTAGTTTTGTATCCATTTTGGTAGTTTTTTTTAATGTGGTTGGTTGCAAAATATTTTTTTCGGTGGCAACCCTGCTTTCTGGCATTAAATTATACTATTTTTTTTTTTGTCCATGAATAATAAACTCTTTTTTGATGTATTAAATAAATTATTTAAAATAAAATAAAATTAATAGATATGGACAATCAGTTCAATATACATACATAGTTAAATAAATATAGTACTCTACATTCAGTTTTTAAATTTTAATCAAGTTTCGGTTACCCGAGCCGGTCCAAAAATTTAGTTTTCAAGCAATTCAATTATTTGACAGAGGCGTTCATGTAATAGAAAAATAAAATAGTAGAGCTGGTGGATATGGTAGATATGATTGTAAAAATTACAAAAAAGGCATTGAAAACTTTATGAAATACAAAAAAGCAAAGAAAGTCGATATGAATAAGACCAAGTGTATGAAAATGTACTAAAAATGTCTTCGTGGTACTTACGTACTTTTTATTATTAAATTGTACTGAAAAAGTACAATTGTACTGAAAAACCCAACACTGTCAAGAATATTACTGCTAAGCTCAGAATCACTCTCAAAATAAATTGATTTGGGTTTTTCTCAGCTCAAATTTCTCCGTGTATTAATTAAGAATATGACTTAGTTTTACAACAAGGAAAATTTTTAAATTTCAGATAATCTAGTGCAAGCAAAATACCTTTCAGAGTATAGCTTTCTAAACGATTTCTTAATATATTTTTTTTAAATTAATTTTTGAATAAAAAATTTTCTTTTGAAAACTATATTCTTGAAATCGAAAAGTTTTTTATTTTATCACCAAAGTTAATGTTGGCCTCGGTAGTCAAGTGGTCAGCGTGCTTTACTGCCAACCCAAAGGTTCCGGGTTCGAATCCCGCTCTAGCCATGGTCCTACGCTTTTACCTTTCTTTAATTCTTTCCTCATTTTTAATCAACTGAAATTAAATCTTCATCAATATATACGACTTTGGAAGTTGTAGTTGGTGGTAGAGATGTTTGTGGAATAAGATTGCTTGATAACTCGAATTGACTGAGGTAAAGGCATAACACTTGCCTCAGATCCAAATTCGATGTTGATATAGCACTCCGCCACACTAGAACATTCAACACTTGTTAATCTTGATTTCCCTTTCTCTCCTACTTATCTATCAACCCATTTTCCGAACCAAGGCAGACTTCACTGAATAGGTTTGACACCTGAAATCCTTGGTTCAAAGCTAAAAAAAAAAAGAAAAAAAAGAAAATAGAATGCTTTGTCAACTCATTTAATATATCAGTAGGTATATCACATTTCTTAACTTTTGCTATAACATAAATTCCTAAATAAATATCATAATTTTTTGAAAAATAATCCTTGTTTTTTTATCGATATTTTCCATTTCGTTAAAATTTATGTACAATGGTTTTAAAAAATTATCTACTTTGTTGTTAGACAAAAAAAATATTGAACAGTGTAAGTAGGGAAATTTTTTTAGTTTTCAATTTAAAGTGTTGTAAATACAAAAAAACATATTCATATGTAAATTAACTCTTGAGCTATGAAATACCTGACTTAACAATAAATTCAGAAGACAACACCACTCGAAATTGTTTTTACCAGGAAACATATTCATATGTAAATTAACTCTTGAGCTATGAAATTGTCATTTGTAACCTCAAATCGTCCAATCGTCATTTTGGTCTTAAATCTTCAAATGCTCTTGCATTTTTTGTTGACCTTGACAAACTTGTTTTACATCGAGGCATTTGAATTTAATTTAAGGGAAATACGAACGTTTTATTTTTCAAACTTTTCATTTATCTTTAATCTTTAAAAAAATATGTTGTCACACTTCTGAATGCCACTTTTGAAAAATATAAAAAAATCTGTCTTACTTATGCGTAAATTTAAAAATTGAAAAACTACAATAAAAATATGTGTAAAGAAGTTGCATGGCTCGAAACAAATATGCACACATTGGTTTGTAGCTCATCATTCTCCAGCAACAGCAGCATGCATTTATGGGGGATTCACCGAATACTTTCAGCAAGCTTTTTTTAAGCGAGATCAAAAAACTTTCAAAATAATGCAGCTTCGGCAATAGCTGTTTGGAGAGTGAGTGAAAGAGCATGAAAATACGTGAGAGTTTTGGCAAAGCATATGCTTCATATGTGCCGACTACTGAGCTGAGCATACAAACTTTTGTATCTGGAATTTCAAAATCTCTCAGCCGTTTTATATAATAAAGTACCTGGGCGACCGAGCTCCGCTCAGATTCCTGCCGTATATTCAAATGTTTTACGGTTTTAAATGTATCGGAATTGCCAACTTTATCTTAGAAACAACATATAAGATCATATATTTTTTTTTAATTAACTTCAAATGCATTTTTATTTTATGATAACTTCGTTTTTCAACTAAACGAAATTTGTTTTGGTTTTATATTATTTTTATATTTGGTTTAATTATTTTGATAATTTACTTATGCTGAACTTATGCCGGCCATTCCAAGCCTAAGGAAATTTGTTTTTTCCCAAAATTAACCGCATGCTCCTTTTCCACTTACAAGAATAGAAGTTATTTTTTATGTCGCAATTTTTTCTAAAGTTATGGAGATAGCAATTTTTGATCAAAGTAAAAATCTTGAAAATGGAGTCATTTTCAATAAATCATACCTCTGTCATTTGTTACCCCTATTTTTGTAAATTAAGTATCGTTATAAAGCAATTGAAAAGCGATTATTAATAAAAAATAAAATACTTTTGGAATTTTTTTGCTAGAGTTGCCTACTTTTTCAAAAAAAAAGTAAACTGTTCATATCTCAAAAAATGCATTTTCGGTTTTTTTTACGTAGAATTACGTCTTACAGCGCGGTTTGTATGCAGTCGTTTTAACAAATTTTTTTAAGGTCATACCTACAGCCTATAATATTCATCGTTCAAACATAATATTTACACTAAAGTATCAGATATATCCTACGCTAAACGAATATCTAATTTTGGATTTTGTTACTTTTATATTAAAGCTTAGAAGAATAATCTAGATTTTTATATAAGAAAATCAATTATATAATTAAAACTTTCTTTCCAGTAGACAATGACATCGCTGCTAGCATGCCTTCCTGTGGATTTTGTAGTACTGCCGCACTCATATACAATTACACTTTCTTTTTTATATGAAGTGGGAAAATTTCGCAGGCCTTCCGCTCCGATAGCTCAAAAGAGGCCTGATAGAAGCACTTCTTTAGAATGACTTAAAGTAGGGGTAAACAAAAAGTGTTGAAAAAATATTTTTTTCTTTTACACCTTTTTCTATTTATTTATATAATTTATTTATATAATCTATGATTTTATCTTCTCTCCTCTGTTCTTTTAAGTTAGATTAATTTCAATCTATAATCTTTGATATAGCAGTAAGAAGGGCCATTATTGCGTCATATTTTTAAACTGATATATATTCTAACTTTTAACGAAATAGTTGCTCTGAAGTATATGAAAAGTCAGTCTTTGTAGGGAAAACAAATTTGTTGTGCTGCCTTTTGTGCAGAAAAGAAGGCCTTCAAGAAGTGCTCATAAGAGCAGCGAGGAACGGATGTGTTTAGTCTTCAAAAGTAGCAGTTAATGCAGGCCTTCGTATGAAGAGCGCTGGTTTAATTGCCTATTTGGTTGTTTTTGTTTTTGCTTGTGTTGGTTTTGTTTTGAACGAACTGATTCGCAGCATTGGTGCTCTGCTCCACGTTAAGAGGGTGTTCTAAGTTAAGAGGGTGTTCCGCTTAGATTTAACACTTATGAAAAAAACTATTGGCATTATTTTTCGTTGTATGCTATTACCCAATAGATGTCGTTTTGTATTCACTTATTATGATCTTTGCATCTAAAACAGTGGATCAGTCGGATAAGCTGTTGTCGTGAAGACGTTAAGAATCAAAGAAGCCTGGTTCGATCCTCAGCCTGGATGATAAGTATATTTTTTTTTAATTTTTTATTATTATAATCTTATTTTAATAATTATTTAATGTAACAATTGCATAGTGCAATATTTTTATTTTTTGTCACATCCTGTTGCTTGCGATAGCATGAACAAAATGTAAGCAAAATACAGCTTTTATTAGTCTTAGTTATTTTGTATTCAATTTTTAACCTAAGTTACCATAATTCAAATTGTATTCCCAATTAATTAAATTTACGTACAGCTTTCACTAAAAATATGTCTAATATTTTTAATCGTATCAATTCTAAAAAAAAAGGATTAACATATGTATTAGTTCAATGTATTGTTCAAAAATTAATGTCCAAGATGCCTTTATTATATACAAAATAATTATTTGACCTAATAAGAAAAACATTTTTTCTCCAGATTTTATAACAATATCTCAAACGGTATAGAAGTTATGAACGATTAAGTGAAATGTATATCAGAAAAAATTGAAATTACGAAAAGCATAACATTCGGCCATTATATTTTATTTTGGTGGAAACTTAATTTGTTTCTTAAAATTACAAAAAAAAGTGCACTTTTTGAGATGTGAGCAAATTAGTTTTTTTTTTTAAAACGTAGGAAACTCTAGCATAGGAAACTCTTACAAAAATATTTTCCTTTTTAAAATTTGTTTAAGATTTAGTGTAAACTACTCTATTTGTAAGATTTCTTTTTATATCAAAAATTGGTGCATCAAAACTGTACTAAAACGTTTCTATAAAAAAAAATAAATGAAAAATATAACAAATTCACCAAACCACTGTTTGGTGAAGCTTAAAAAATAAAAACAAAAAACTTATTGAGCACGGCGGGATTCGAACTCACTACATTGAGATTATTGGACAGAAGCTCCACTCTCTGAGCTATCACCGCTATATCAACATAAGCAAACTTAACATAACATATTCGGCAGAAAAATTAACTTATTTATTAAATGCGTGAAAACTCGGAAAAACAGCTTTTCCCAGAGATGAGACCTAGCTGGATCGATTTTTCAGCCCCCTCTTCATCTATATTGTAAATTTCATCGAAATCGTTAGTGCCGTTTTCGAGAACGCAATTGCAAATATATATACAAATATTGCTCGTTTAATAGAATAAGATACTTAGTCAATATTAAGCTAAGAATATTGTCTGATCCAAAGAGATTTTGAGGATTCATAAATGTATTTTTTTTTTCATCCTTCAAAAGTCTTGACCGAGTGGTCTTGAAAGCTGGTAATACCAAAAAATCTGTTGATTCTTCACATTTGGTGATTGAGAACAAAATTCAATTTCAATAATTAGAATAATTTTTAAGGAACTGTGCATCTTATCTTCTCTTAAAACTGTATTTTTGATAGTTTTTATTGGTTGATTTAAACATAATAATAATTGTTTTAGTAAAATAAAGGATTCAGAAAACCATCTTAAAGTTTTTAATAGACATCTTCAAACTAAAATAAAAAAAAGTCAGAATGACATAAATTGTCATAGAACGCCATTTATTTAATTTAAATAAAAAATGTAATGAATTTAAATCAATTTAATTTTTTATAAATTTTTTTAGCAAGTTAAAAGTTTATTAATGATTTTTAAACTAGTAGTTTTATGTTACAGTACTTATACCCAAAACACATTACTATTCAAAATTATGTTCTAGCAGCATAAAAGCTGTAAATGAGGTTTGTTTCATGATATATGGTCTCAGAACTTAGTAATCACAAAATCATAAAGTATTTTTTAATTTTTGACATATATGACATGAACATGTTGTTCTGAAAAGTTCTGGAGAAATGTATTGCTACAAAACAACTGACTCCTCCATTCGTCATACTCTGAACATCATGTAGGTTTTCGAAACTAAATGGTTTTAGAAATGTCTACTATACTAGCAAGTTTGAACACTTCTTAACCTGAATATAAGTCCTGGTGATGATAAAAATATTTGCATTCACTTGTGCACCCTCTTGATATTCAAATATAAAACCGAAGTCATTGAGGTGTGTTGTTTATATTAAAAAAATCAAAAATGATGTGGTAAAAAGTTATTTTGCCAAATTTTACACCCCATTTTGGCGTGTACCCGGGGCGGAGGTTTTAACAATTCAGCAGCCGGCCGTCAGCACCTGCTGCTTCGTTGATTTATAGCTACTTCAACCTCTTCATAGGTGTGGAATTTCCACTCCATCATCGTCGATTGGTGGCGTCCAACTACATTTTCCAAGGGCGGAATTGTTAAGATCGTAGCCCGCAAGCATATTGGAAAAATGCAGCCTCCATAAGTTCAATGAGCACTGCGTATCTGTAACCAGACCACCATTTTCATCTCTGCAAATGGATGCTCCGGGCTTGAAACCTTGAATAAAACTCTTAACCTGTTGGCAGAATTTTCTCTCTTCCTTTCTCTTTTCGCAATAGTTTTCGTGAATGGCTTACGTTGCAGCTGACTGTTTCGTCTTTTTGTATAAGGCGAGTTTAGCTGACGTTGCGTCGCGACACTCCTAGTCATACCATTAATTACGAGGTTGTGGGCGCCGAAAACCAACGACTTCCTCAGCAGTGTTTCGGGTTATCGAGTCAAGAGTTAAGTTGGTTGAGCTTAACCGAGAGTTGAGCGGAGTAGGCTTCGGTGGTCCGTTGTGATAACAGCTTATCGACATCTAACAAGATAATGGTCGGAGTCAATACTGACTCTCCGAAATGTGCGCACATCCAGTACGCTTGAAGCGTGATTTCCGTCGATGACAACATAAATAATCTAGTTTCCCATGATCTGGGGACAGCCAGGTGGCCTTGTGGATATCGAGGTGTTAAAATCTAGTGCTACTAACAATCATGTTTCGCGCCGCGGCGAAAATGATCAGTATTAGACTGTTGTTCGAAGTGATCTCGTGGAGATTGAATTGACCGACAGCTCGGATCGTCGCCTGCACTCCACATTCAGCCGATGTGGAGCAATATACAAGCGCAAACATCTACTTTAAACCAAAAACCGCTCAAGCTTGGTTCTAACGACTGTAAACAAATATATCTATATCAATTTTAATTTACCAGTCCTAGAAAAATGGTGTCCAAAAACTGCCGTTGTGAAGAAATGAGAAGCGTGGAAGAGATCGATTGAATACTGCCGGTACGAGTGTAACAAAAAATTAAGATTATCAGATTTACCAAAAAACGATTTTAATGTACAACATTTTTAAAAAGTGTTGAACAATAATTAAAAACGGTAACAATAAAAACTTGAAGTCAGTTTTAAATTTAAACAAGTAAAGAAAGTCTAAAGTCGGTCTAGGCCACTATGAAATACCCTAAACCTACTTTTCAAAAACAAAAAAATTTGTATTGTAAATGCTAAAGCATTAAAATGTTCATGAAAAATTTGCACATACCAAGTTTTATTCCTGTAGCTCACAGTTAAAGGCGTTTCTTGTGCTTTCGCTATGGGAGGTGGGCGTGTTCATGGACAGATTAATCCCAATTTTTGAACACACCTTAGTTTTGGTATAAAATACATACATACCAAATTTCATTTCTCTATGACAAATATAACCTTATATATTAAGTTGTAAACTTTTTGGGTTGTATGAGAGGTAGGCGTGTCCGTAGGCGGATGACGTCCATTTTTCAAAACCATCTTTGTCTTGTCATAAAAAAACATACGTACCAAATTTTAGCTCTGTAGGTTAAACAGAGGCTTATTTATTGCGATTTCAATTTTAGGGCTGTATCGGAGGTGGGCGTGTCCGTGAGCGGATGACACCCATTTTTCGAAAACATCTTTGTGTTAGAATAAAACACATACATACCAAATTTTATTATTATAGGCTTTTTATGAGCTGAGTTATGCAGTTTTAAATTTTTCCGTTGTATGGGAGGTAGGCGTGTCCGTGAGCGGATTCCAAAAATATTCAATAGTGCAGATCCTTGGGTGCATGTTATCATGTGTACCAAGTTTCATCCAATTATCTCGACTCCTTCTTCTTATCCTGTGTTTACGGACAACACACAGACGGACGGACGGACGGACATAGATAGCTCGACTCCCGTGGTGACGTTGATCAAGAATATATATACTTTTCTATACCGGACTCGCATCGTTCTATGCGTTAAAAACGTTTGCACAAAGTTAATATACCCTCACCTTTCAGGTTTAGGGTATAAAAATAGCCAGCTCAAAATATGCATAGCTTTTCCATGTATTTTTTTTTTCAAACTGGCTACTTTTTTAACATTCAACTCATGCTTGGACTTATTTATAATTTAAAATTATTTTAAAATTGAAAAAATTTAACTTAACATGGACGAAGAAAGTTTATTTATGGGCAGAGAAATCCTGACGAACTATAGTGCGGTAAGAAAACCAACATGGTATAAAAACCCTACATCCACGTCGCCGTCATTGCAGGCTTGGCCTTCATAAGAGCCATCATAACAACCATTTACCGCTGCCATTGCCATATCTACAATGGATACCGAGTTTGGCCTTGACCCACCAACCATGGTAGACTACTCAAGCTTATAAAATGCGCTGACTCTATTGGGTGGTAGCTTTAAGATAGCAGGCCTCTTTGCACCTGTTTGCAAGAGTCGACATTCCATGAGCAGTCAATAGGACAGAAACTTCACTCCATGTCTTGTCTTTCTGCTTAATTGTTTCGATGTTGTTTTTGGAGCTGTCCACGACACTTTTTCTATCAAGGCACAATTCCCTAAAGACCGCCTTGTGCTCCTCATTCTAAGATGATAGCTCTGAATTCGTAACTCGGAAGCGAGTAGATTGTTCGTTAGCTCTTGTCAATATGAACGGCATAGATCTCGTGGATTCAGCAACAATTGATGTTCTGTGCATGTCGATCAAATCTGATCTTCGTTGCAATGATCATATATTTGATGTGTCGAAAGAAGCTGCCAAGTTTCTAGGTTTTTTAGAACGGTGCAAGAAATATTTCACTCCAGCTGATCCTCGCTTGACCTCTAGCCCAAAAATGGTGTACAATTCGACCATTTATGCAGGGCCTTCAGGATTTTATTTGGTGCTTCTCAACGTCGTGTGATAGATTTGATAGGGGAGAAACCATTTCTTCCTGTTTCTACTCTCTTGGGCATCGACGCAATGTTGGCCTTCTGTACAGGTACTACAATGGGAAAAGTTCAAGAGAATGCATGGTCTGACGTCACCAGCTCGTTTGTTTTCTACATCGCTCAGTAAAATTTTGGAATAATTTCCCTGTATGTTTACTGACAGTTTTAATTATCCTGTGTTTACGGACAACACACAGACGGACGGACGGACGGATGGACGGACGGACGGACATAGATAGCTCGACTCCCGTGGTGACGCTGATCAAGAATATATATACTTTTCTATACCGGACTCGCATCGTTCTATGCGTTAAAAACGTTTGCACAAAGTTAATATACCCTCACCTTTCAGGTTTAGGGTATAAAAAAAACTAAAGCTCTTTAGACAGATGTCTATTGTACCCGATGTTGTCAATTCATTTAAAAATTTAAATTTTCAATATATTTTAATATTGGTTTTTAAACAGAAATGTTCGAAATTACAAAAAAGGAGACAATCGTAGTGCTTTTGAAGATAATTAAAAAGTGGTTTCACACATCAGAAAAGAGATTATTATAAGCCGCAGTAAAATAAAGCATCAAGTTGGTTGACCAATAAAGAATGAAAGTCGAAAGACATTATAAATTCGGGTAACGACTATAATAATGGTCTAATTGTTTCCCAAGTATTCAACGATTTCACATTTAATATTATCATTTCCGTAGAGCATCAACATCAGTAATGTAATTCCCAAACTCGTTAAAAACACTCATGGTTATCGTTAACTGACTCTTAAAAAACTTACTGTCAACTGGTATTCTCAACATTTTGGCTAGCGTTATTTGTCCGTAAATTTGACAGTTTGATAAAGATGTTTTTTTGAAGCTTAACTTCGATAAGCTAGGCGTCGCTAACTGAAATAACAATAACGTCATCAATTTTTTATTTGATTGGATCGATTTAACCTAAATTTCATTGAGATCTATTGTATCGAGCTGTTCTAGTTACATTATTTTTTTAACTCTATTCTAATCTAACAAACACGAATAAAGATATATCGGTTTTTTGTTTGAATAATGATGGTAGTTTGATTTATTAAAAAGCATAAATATTCATGTCAAATGTGCCCTTTCAAATGTCAAGGGTGCCCCGTGGCTGTTTAATTGATATTTAATTAATTTAATTTAATTGATATATGAAATACAATAAATGAGTATAAATACTAAGTTACTCACCGATATCCGGCCGAATAGTGCATTTTTGTCGGATATTCGTTGCATATCTAATAACAATAACCAACTTTTATAATTTATTTGAAGTCGATAGTTAAAAGCAGACCTCACTCCAATCGTAGGTTGTCGAGTAAGCAAATCATTTTCAGCCATAGCATGGTACAATAGATAAGGTAGCTGCAGGGCTAAGCGCCGAAAGTCAGAATTGTAAAAAATGTCAAAATTGAACGAAATAGAGCGACAAAAAGAAACATTGAATAATTTGTATTGATTTCGACAATTCTGACCCTGAGAGCAAGAGGATTGATAGCCCTGCAGTTACCTTGAGTATTGTACTATGACGCATAACTTGCCTACCGTTTTCTCTTTGAGTCGCTTCTTTTACTCTCCTAGCCAGGGTTGCCAGAGACTCTTCGCTTTAAAACGTCAAAGAGCTTTTAAAAAATCGTCATTTAGGTCTTAAAATCGTCATTTGCCCTTCCCGAAAATCGTTATTTAATTCCTTCCCTTCTTAAGTCGTCACACAGTAGAGAATATTTAAATTTGTACTTAAATTAAAAATCTTTATATAAGATATATTTATATAAAGTTATTGTTCAGAGATATTGATTAAAACTACTAACTGATACACTGTTGATTTGAAATTTCATACACGGCTAGAAAAAAATGGGCTCAAATTAAGTGCAAAGCGTTCGTAAATGAAATTAGCTCAATAGAGCACAAAACCATCTCAAATGATAGCTTGAAACTTCTTTGATAAACACGTCAATTTGTGCTCAATAAGTGTCATCTTGGGTTTGATCATAAAAAAAAATTTTTGTTGTTGTGGTTTTTGCGCATCAAAAAAATGAGTAACCGGACAACATCATTCTCAGTTGGTTTTTGTTGCGGTTAGTATAAAAGTGAAAAAAAAACATGCATATATGAGCGTGTTAATTTTTTTGATAAACAACCACTTTACGGCTTGATATCAAGAATCAGGGATGGGAAATGAGTTTTCCGAAGTTGTACCAAATCGAAATAAAAATTGTACTTTCTGGCATTAAATTATACTATTTTTTTTTTTGTCCATAAATAATAAACTCTTTTTTGATGTATTAAATAAATTATTTAAAATAAAATAAAATTAATAGATATGGACAATCAGTTCAATATACATACATAGTTAAATAAATATAGTACTCTACATTCAGTTTTTAAATTTTAATCAAGTTTCGGTTACCCGAGCCGGTCCAAAAATTTAGTTTTCAAGCAATTCAATTATTTGACAGAGGCGTTCATGTAATAGAAAAATAAAATAGTAGAGCTGGTGGATATGGTAGATATGATTGTAAAAATTACAAAAAAGGCATTGAAAATTTTATGAAATACAAAAAAGCAAAGAAAGTCGATATGAATAAGACCAAGTGTATGAAAATGTACTAAAAATGTCTTCGTGGTACTTACGTACTTTTTATTATTAAATTGTACTGAAAAAGTACAATTGTACTGAAAAACCCAACACTGTCAAGAATATTACTGCTAAGCTCAGAATCACTCTCAAAATAAATTGATTTGGGTTTTTCTCAGCTCAAATTTCTCCGTGTATTAATTAAGAATATGACTTAGTTTTACAACAAGGAAAATTTTTAAATTTCAGATAATCTAGTGCAAGCAAAATACCTTTCAGAGTATAGCTTTCTAAACGATTTCTTAATATATTTTTTTTAAATTAATTTTTGAATAAAAAATTTTCTTTTGAAAACTATATTCTTGAAATCGAAAAGTTTTTTATTTTATCACCAAAGTTAATGTTGGCCTCGGTAGTCAAGTGGTCAGCGTGCTTTACTGCCAACCCAAAGGTTCCGGGTTCGAATCCCGCTCTAGCCATGGTCCTACGCTTTTACCTTTCTTTAATTCTTTCCTCATTTTTAATCAACTGAAATTAAATCTTCATCAATATATACGACTTTGGAAGTTGTAGTTGGTGGTAGAGATGTTTGTGGAATAAGATTGCTTGATAACTCGAATTGACTGAGGTAAAGGCATAACACTTGCCTCAGATCCAAATTCGATGTTGATATAGCACTCCGCCACACTAGAACATTCAACACTTGTTAATCTTGATTTCCCTTTCTCTCCTACTTATCTATCAACCCATTTTCCGAACCAAGGCAGACTTCACTGAATAGGTTTGACACCTGAAATCCTTGGTTCAAAGCTAAAAAAAAAAAGAAAAAAAAGAAAATAGAATGCTTTGTCAACTCATTTAATATATCAGTAGGTATATCACATTTCTTAACTTTTGCTATAACATAAATTCCTAAATAAATATCATAATTTTTTGAAAAATAATCCTTGTTTTTTTATCGATATTTTCCATTTCGTTAAAATTTATGTACAATGGTTTTAAAAAATTATCTACTTTGTTGTTAGACAAAAAAAATATTGAACAGTGTAAGTAGGGAAATTTTTTTAGTTTTCAATTTAAAGTGTTGTAAATACAAAAAAACATATTCATATGTAAATTAACTCTTGAGCTATGAAATACCTGACTTAACAATAAATTCAGAAGACAACACCACTCGAAATTGTTTTTACCAGGAAACATATTCATATGTAAATTAACTCTTGAGCTATGAAATTGTCATTTGTAACCTCAAATCGTCCAATCGTCATTTTGGTCTTAAATCTTCAAATGCTCTTGCATTTTTTGTTGACCTTGACAAACTTGTTTTACATCGAGGCATTTGAATTTAATTTAAGGGAAATACGAACGTTTTATTTTTCAAACTTTTCATTTATCTTTAATCTTTAAAAAAATATGTTGTCACACTTCTGAATGCCACTTTTGAAAAATATAAAAAAATCTGTCTTACTTATGCGTAAATTTAAAAATTGAAAAACTACAATAAAAATATGTGTAAAGAAGTTGCATGGCTCGAAACAAATATGCACACATTGGTTTGTAGCTCATCATTCTCCAGCAACAGCAGCATGCATTTATGGGGGATTCACCGAATACTTTCAGCAAGCTTTTTTTAAGCGAGATCAAAAAACTTTCAAAATAATGCAGCTTCGGCAATAGCTGTTTGGAGAGTGAGTGAAAGAGCATGAAAATACGTGAGAGTTTTGGCAAAGCATATGCTTCATATGTGCCGACTACTGAGCTGAGCATACAAACTTTTGTATCTGGAATTTCAAAATCTCTCAGCCGTTTTATATAATAAAGTACCTGGGCGACCGAGCTCCGCTCAGATTCCTGCCGTATATTCAAATGTTTTACGGTTTTAAATGTATCGGAATTGCCAACTTTATCTTAGAAACAACATATAAGATCATATATTTTTTTTTAATTAACTTCAAATGCATTTTTATTTTATGATAACTTCGTTTTTCAACTAAACGAAATTTGTTTTGGTTTTATATTATTTTTATATTTGGTTTAATTATTTTGATAATTTACTTATGCTGAACTTATGCCGGCCATTCCAAGCCTAAGGAAATTTGTTTTTTCCCAAAATTAACCGCATGCTCCTTTTCCACTTACAAGAATAGAAGTTATTTTTTATGTCGCAATTTTTTCTAAAGTTATGGAGATAGCAATTTTTGATCAAAGTAAAAATCTTGAAAATGGAGTCATTTTCAATAAATCATACCTCTGTCATTTGTTACCCCTATTTTTGTAAATTAAGTATCGTTATAAAGCAATTGAAAAGCGATTATTAATAAAAAATAAAATACTTTTGGAATTTTTTTGCTAGAGTTGCCTACTTTTTCAAAAAAAAAGTAAACTGTTCATATCTCAAAAAATGCATTTTCGGTTTTTTTTACGTAGAATTACGTCTTACAGCGCGGTTTGTATGCAGTCGTTTTAACAAATTTTTTTAAGGTCATACCTACAGCCTATAATATTCATCGTTCAAACATAATATTTACACTAAAGTATCAGATATATCCTACGCTAAACGAATATCTAATTTTGGATTTTGTTACTTTTATATTAAAGCTTAGAAGAATAATCTAGATTTTTATATAAGAAAATCAATTATATAATTAAAACTTTCTTTCCAGTAGACAATGACATCGCTGCTAGCATGCCTTCCTGTGGATTTTGTAGTACTGCCGCACTCATATACAATTACACTTTCTTTTTTATATGAAGTGGGAAAATTTCGCAGGCCTTCCGCTCCGATAGCTCAAAAGAGGCCTGATAGAAGCACTTCTTTAGAATGACTTAAAGTAGGGGTAAACAAAAAGTGTTGAAAAAATATTTTTTTCTTTTACACCTTTTTCTATTTATTTATATAATCTATGATTTTATCTTCTCTCCTCTGTTCTTTTAAGTTAGATTAATTTCAATCTATAATCTTTGATATAGCAGTAAGAAGGGCCATTATTGCGTCATATTTTTAAACTGATATATATTCTAACTTTTAACGAAATAGTTGCTCTGAAGTATATGAAAAGTCAGTCTTTGTAGGGAAAACAAATTTGTTGTGCTGCCTTTTGTGCAGAAAAGAAGGCCTTCAAGAAGTGCTCATAAGAGCAGCGAGGAACGGATGTGTTTAGTCTTCAAAAGTAGCAGTTAATGCAGGCCTTCGTATGAAGAGCGCTGGTTTAATTGCCTATTTGGTTGTTTTTGTTTTTGCTTGTGTTGGTTTTGTTTTGAACGAACTGATTCGCAGCATTGGTGCTCTGCTCCACGTTAAGAGGGTGTTCTAAGTTAAGAGGGTGTTCCGCTTAGATTTAACACTTATGAAAAAAACTATTGGCATTATTTTTCGTTGTATGCTATTACCCAATAGATGTCGTTTTGTATTCACTTATTATGATCTTTGCATCTAAAACAGTGGATCAGTCGGATAAGCTGTTGTCGTGAAGACGTTAAGAATCAAAGAAGCCTGGTTCGATCCTCAGCCTGGATGATAAGTATATTTTTTTTTTAATTTTTTATTATTATAATCTTATTTTATTAATTATTTAATGTAACAATTGCATAGTGCAATATTTTTATTTTTTGTCACATCCTGTTGCTTGCGATAGCATGAACAAAATGTAAGCAAAATACAGCTTTTATTAGTCTTAGTTATTTTGTATTCAATTTTTAACCTAAGTTACCATAATTCAAATTGTATTCCCAATTAATTAAATTTACGTACAGCTTTCACTAAAAATATGTCTAATATTTTTAATCGTATCAATTCTAAAAAAAAGGATTAACATATGTATTAGTTCAATGTATTGTTCAAAAATTAATGTCCAAGATGCCTTTATTATATACAAAATAATTATTTGACCTAATAAGAAAAACATTTTTTCTCCAGATTTTATAACAATATCTCAAACGGTATAGAAGTTATGAACGATTAAGTGAAATGTATATCAGAAAAAATTGAAATTACGAAAAGCATAACATTCGGCCATTATATTTTATTTTGGTGGAAACTTAATTTGTTTCTTAAAATTACAAAAAAAAGTGCACTTTTTGAGATGTGAGCAAATTAGTTTTTTTTTTTAAAACGTAGGAAACTCTAGCATAGGAAACTCTTACAAAAATATTTTCCTTTTTAAAATTTGTTTAAGATTTAGTGTAAACTACTCTATTTGTAAGATTTCTTTTTATATCAAAAATTGGTGCATCAAAACTGTACTAAAACGTTTCTATAAAAAAAAATAAATGAAAAATATAACAAATTCACCAAACCACTGTTTGGTGAAGCTTAAAAAATAAAAACAAAAAACTTATTGAGCACGGCGGGATTCGAACTCACTACATTGAGATTATTGGACAGAAGCTCCACTCTCTGAGCTATCACCGCTATATCAACATAAGCAAACTTAACATAACATATTCGGCAGAAAAATTAACTTATTTATTAAATGCGTGAAAACTCGGAAAAACAGCTTTTCCCAGAGATGAGACCTAGCTGGATCGATTTTTCAGCCCCCTCTTCATCTATATTGTAAATTTCATCGAAATCGTTAGTGCCGTTTTCGAGAACGCAATTGCAAATATATATACAAATATTGCTCGTTTAATAGAATAAGATACTTAGTCAATATTAAGCTAAGAATATTGTCTGATCCAAAGAGATTTTGAGGATTCATAAATGTATTTTTTTTTTCATCCTTCAAAAGTCTTGACCGATTTACGGACGATATTTCGATAATTTATGACCTTTTTGCCAATCTTATTAAGGAATCTTTTTCCTTTTTCTTCAGGCTCGTATAATCTTCAGGCTCGAAAAATACTTTGATAATATCAACTTTTCAACCCGGGTCCCTTTGGAGTCTATATCCTGCACCTCCGAGGCTATGTTAAACTATATAAGGACAACCAGTGGGGATTTTAGCGCTGGACCAAATGGAATTCCTGCTGCAGTTTTGTGTACGATTGTGTGGAGAAGTCATAATAACTCGTCAGCATTGTTTTGTTAATGGAAGATCCACTGTGTCTAATATTCCTGATTTAACAACATTCTGCTTAAATTCAATAGAATCTGGTAATCAGGCCGTCTGTATTTGTACTAATGTAAGTACAGCATCCCCAGCCGCGGCGAAAAGTTTTTTTCAATAATAAATTTTTCTGATCGGTCACCACCTCTCTGCAGACAATGGCAAACCTCAGAGAGTAAATAATGCCATGTAAAGCTTCTTGAGAACCAAAACTTTAGCCGTTCGGAGTCGGCATAAAACATATAGGTCCAGTTCTCGGTCAATTGTGTGCAAACATTTAATAACACACACAATACAATTGATTATAAGAAGCTCGGTCAAAGTCCTTTCAAGGGCTGAAATGGCCAATTTGTTTTTTTTTAAGAACATCATTTGATAAATTACCTCTTGATTTAATTTTATTCAAATTAAAGTTAAAGTTAAAAGTCATGATTTTCTTAACAAAAACAATTTCGAGTGGTGTTGTCTTCTGAATTTATTGTTAAATCAGGTATTTGTCAACTCGTTGTCAATTGTCATTGTCAATTATCATTGTCAATTGTAATTGTCAATTGTCAATTATCAATTATCATTGTCAACTGTCATTGTCAACTGTCATTGTCAACTGTCATTGTGAATTGTCATTGTCAATTGCTACTGTCAATTGTTATTTTGAATTGTCAGTAAATCACTTATTTATGTCATAACGTTCAAATTATAATTTACGAAAAATTAAAACAGTTTTAAAATTACAATTCCTTTATTGAATTTTCTGTTTTAAAAGGAAAATTTGTTTTTATTGACCATTGTGCGTTCAGAGTAAAACAGAATACACATTTTTTTCCTTATAGCATGCTGTAATATATGCACATCTTCAAATGAACTTTGTTATTTATGTTTTTCCGCACACAGTTCATTCTAAAACGGATGCTGGGCAAGTATAGATGAATTTCGACAAAATTATTAAAGTGTTGAAATTCATTCCCAATGGCAAACACAAGTTTTCTTATTAAAAATTCAAGAAAAAAAAAAAAATAGTATTATCGTATTGCTTCTGCTTGTAATTAGCAGCTTAATAAACGTATCATAAATACTCATGTCGTCTGCAACGGTAATACCCAACTTTTACTTATACCAATATACGATGCACCAAATGCCACCACGGCCGGTAGAAGCAATTTATGTTCGAGAAAAGTAAGTGGAAGGGATAAATCGAGAATAGTGTACAGAGTTTAGATTAAAGCTGTCAAAACGGTCTGCAGAGATAATGTGTGAAGCGATGACGTATGTGCCAAACAAAATAGCCAAAGAAGGAATACGTCTGGTTGCATAGGTGGTTGGAATTAGTGTTGCCAGAGAGTCGTGTAGAAAATTATTCATTGTGGGAAATGTACTTCAATTTACAAATTTTCGAACTAGACGCACACGAAATTATCAATTTATGTTTGCATTATTTAAAACTTTTACAAAGTAGCATAAATATTCCAATTTTATATTTAAATAATTCAACTCAATTCCCACTGCCAAGTTTTACTCTAGGGTTAATATGTAAAATATAATAAAACAAATGAGAAAGATATGTTAATAATAATTTAGTCTTTAACGTATACAATATATGAAAGTTATTAAAGCTAAAATTTTAAATGGCGAAGAAATAGGCGAGAGCAATTTTTTTATTTTCTATTTTTCAAAAAATTAAATCTGAAATATTAAGGATATGTTCACAGTTAAGCATTGAATTCCTAGTGTGCAAATAAATTTTTTGGCTTTCATAAAATACCTCATTTAAAATATAAAATAGCTACTTCTATCTTATTTTGGATTGAAAATATGTACTTCAAAACTTTGTTTTTTTCTTAAATATGGCAACTTGGTTGGAACACCACAAGCTGAGAGAGAAGTGCTTTCTAGAAGCCACATCTATGCAATTGTTTTGAGATATTTAACGCTCGTGCATGGGAAATACTTAATGAGGTGCTTACAGTGCATCATCAGACATCTGTCTAGGGCATTTGTCTTCTCAAGAAATCTTACAAGATGATTATGTTTTGTTGATATTCATGGTTTTTATCATTTTTATTTATGTTATATCTTTAACAAGATAGATTCAAAATTGATTAAAGAAAATTGTACGAAAATAGACGCTTTTAATGGAGAATTAATATACAATAAGATAAAATCTTTCGTTACGGTTCAATCGTATATATATCTAATATCGTTTATATCTACTATATGAAAAATAAACTATTGTCAGATTTTATATTGTTTGCTTTATGCATAAAAGAGTGCGAACAGAACTAATTGATAGCTAAATCTATACCAACACTATCGTAAGTGTTCACTCATAAGTTTACATATACCATTGAAATTATTACGAGCATGACAGTGTAAGTTTATTCTACACTATTTTATTATCATCTCGGGATATGCATACAATTTCCATAAACCCACTTCGGAGTAATGAACATGTCAATATGGTCCATAAAATAAAAGTTATGTCTTCCACTATATAATTTTTGATTTAGATTTACTCAAAGCTAGTAGAAGCACAAACATGCAACGGCTTTGATAAATTCACCCCTGCAAAGGATTGACCTTTTTCATATCCCTAGAGTAAAAGGTAAAATATTTCAAGGAAGCTTTGCAAAGAAAAATATTGAACAACTTCTAGCAGAGAAAGCTATAAAAGTTGTTCAAGTTGGAACGTTTTGGTGGCCAAAAAATCGCTGTACTTGCGCAAAATTATTATTGCTGGATTAAGTTGTGAGTTGTGAGAAGCTGGTCTTTGGTATGCTGACCAGTTGTTTTTATTTCGTTTTGTGATTGCCATACGATATGAACGGAAAATTGCTTTAACATTTATTTAAGGACTTATGTTATGAACATTGATGTATGCGGAGAAGGGGAATAATCGATGGGTAGTTCATGAATATAAGTTATGAATGAGATTTTTATGGCTGAACTGTTTTTAGTTGATTAAAACATAAGCAATCTTTGGATTCTGTGTAGGATGCGAATATATTAGTTAAGAAATGTGTATACAAGGCAGTGTTTCATTGAAAAACCTTCACTCTACTTAGTTTAAATGATTACAGAAAGATTCTATGGGCGTTATTTTAAATTAGATGATGGATTCCAAATATAATAGTAATAATTATAATAATAATAATACTAATATTAATACTAATAATAATACATAGACAAGGGATTATCATATAAATGGGTGCAAGCCGTAGACATCTTCCCAGAAACGGAAGGGTTCATTTTAGCGATTCAAGATGGCGTAATAGCAACAAGAAACTACAGAAAATTGATAATCAAAGAAAACATCCAAAAAGACACATGTAGAAAATGCCATGAAGACAGAGAAACAATTGACAAGATAACAGAAGGCTGCAAAAATACAACAACATAGCGGTAAAATTGTTCATCAAGAGCTTGCCATAAAACACAAATTATTAAACACACCAACACCATACTACTAATGCACACCACAAAACATACTGGAAAACGATATATACAAGATATACTGGGACAGAACAAAACTAACAGATCTCACCGTAACACACACCTATCAACAAACAAGAGAAGAACACATTTTTAATAGACATAGCTGTACCGAACGACACTAACATTACGCAAAAGGAACAAAAAAAAAAATTACAAAATATACCCCACTGGCTATCGAACTCAAGGAGCTCTGGAAACTCCAAAACGTAACAATTGTACCTATAGTTATATCAGCAACAGGTATAACCTCAAAAAATATAAGAAAAAAATTAAGCCTCAATAGACATAGAACCGTATCTCCATACCAACATCTAAAAAGCTATCATACTAAAAACAACATCAATAGTACGAACATATATAAAAATAAAAATAAATAAAAAAGAACAATAAAAATCTGTGATAAAACAACAACAAATAATTTAAATAATAAATGAAAAAATACATACAGTTGCGGTCAAAATAATAGTAGTGCCAAATATACAAAAGTGATCAAGCACATTATTTTGTAAACAAGCTTGTTTACTTGCCACGGTTGTTTTATACCGTTATATGGTTGCAGATAACGACAGATAACGGCTTCCTTCAGCTGCCATACTCATATCAGCCCTTTTTTCGGTATTTTTCATTACTTTTTCGAGCATTTCATATGTGATCTTTGCAATTTCTTGACGTATGTTGGCCTTAAGTTGTTAAAAGGAGTCCGTTTTGTTCGCATAAACCTTACCTTTTAGGAAACCCCCACAAAAAGAAGTCAAGAGCAGTAAAATCATGTGATCGAGGCCACGACCACGATATTTCGCTCTGTACGCACATGGCGTTAGTGTAATAGAGGAGTTCTTTTTTAAATAAAATGTCACTATTTCAACGCGTTCTCTTGGAGTGTAATGCTCCATGGTAAAAATTGTACTAAACTGACGCTTACAACACGTGCTCTGACCTTTCAATTTGACAGCCGGTTGTCAAGTTATGCGTATTTAATATCGGGTACCACAAAAAAAAATCACCGTGTATATAAAAAATAGGTCGTAGCAATCGCTTAGCAAGTACCTAAGCTGGCCACATAAATAGGTACGTTGAAGATACAAATTAGTTGGGTCGCTTGCTTTAAAAATTTTTTCTTAAATCTGTAAAAAAAGAGATATTATCTCTTTCGAGTATCTTAAACGAAAAAATTAAAATTTTTTAATTTATTCTAGTTTTCTTCCATTTTTATGTTCCAAAGTCACGTGTGAGGTCATTAATATATATAAAACAAACATTACTATATATAAACCTCTAAAACGGCAAACAGTTTAAAATAACAAAAAAAAAACTAAAATTCACTTTTTGAGATAAAGCCAAATTAAAGTTTTTCAGAAAGTTGGCAACTCTAGCATAAAAATTCCAAAAATATTTAATTGTTTAAAATCGCTTCTCTATAGTTTTCTAATGATAGGAATGTTACCATTTACAAAAATAAGGTAACATAAGATGGAGATATGATTTATTAGAAATGATTTAATTTTTTTTAATTTTTAAGATTGTTCCTTTTATAAAAAAAATGGTATCTCCATAATATTTTACAAAAGTATGGCGATAAAAAAACAAATAACTGATATTCTTATAAGTAGAAAAGGAACCTACTAAGAGAATGTGATTAATTTTTGGAAAAAATTTGCCATATATTTTTTTGATGCAATGAATATGATAATTCAAAACGAAAATAATAATGTTTAACAATTTCATAATTTCTCAGAAAGACTAACACATCTATAATTTTTTTCTTACTAAATCTAAAAAATAATTATTTAATTTATTTACTTTTGAACACCGAAAGCTTTAGAAATATGCTAAAAAGAAATATTTAAGTGAATACTCAAATCCAAATATGTTGTGTAAAAACAATTAAAGGCAATAAAAATCCAATTGGATTATTTCGGTTTTTTCACACAATAAAAAAAAAAACAGCGAACGTTCGTTTTTAATCACTTATTCAAAATGAGCGTTTGAATTAAAAATTCAGGAACTTTGTTCACGACCGGCACTTAATTATCTGAATGTTTCTTGCAGATTGATTTCTTTACTTTTCTTTCTTATTTCTTATTGTTTTAATTTCTCCACGATAACGCAAAAACGAAAACATGTAGAACAGCAACAACGCAAACCGAACCGATGACGCACGCACAACAAAAAAAAAATCACTGACGCTGCTAGTAATTTTTTTCTGAACGGACATTCTATTTAAATCTTAATTTTCAATGAACGGTTGAAACGAACGTTCGTTGATTTTTGAAGTTGTGTGTAAAATTTCTTTAGAAAATACGCAACAGACAAATTTTCCGTGTTAAAAAAATGCTTTTATCTTTCGATCAGACATACACAACGAAATCAACAGAATTTTTTCTGTTTCGTTGAGGCAGAAAAATAAATTATCAAAATTATTTCGTTTTTTAAATATCGTTAAAAATTTATCAAATCAAATTTCGTTTCGGTGAAAACGAAAAATTTTCTATTATTTTCTCCTATGCTAAAGCTGGTATGACACTTGCTTTTTTCGCATTTTAAAGATCTTAAAAAAAGCAGCGGGTAAAAGGGAAGAATTAACGTGCATGCCTGCGTTCGATGTAAACGAAATAAATCTGCTATTAAATAAGTTTAAGAATCATTTAAGAAAATTATTATTAAATATATTTAATGGATTGCTGATGAAAACAAATTAATAGTAAATTTCTTTTCAAATACTCTGCGACAATTACGCGCTCATTGTTCCTTGCCCACTTAAAATTGTTTAATGTTTTGTAGTTGTAACAGTAAAGAACAAAACTTCATTAACATGTGCAAGATTCCTTAGCAGCAAATTATTAGCAGCGCTGAGCTGCAATTTATGGAATTACAAATGTCTGTCAAACAACAACAAATGTTGTTTATGAAAGAAAATAAGCCTAAAATAAGAATTAAAACTGCAAATTTATTTTATTTAACAGGGTTCACCTACATATGCAAATATAAACAGATTTCATGTTTTGTGTTTTATTTTCTAACTATTTTCTTTCATAAATAAAATTCGTACTCTTATTTTTTACTATTTTACTTTTTATTGATAAATAACTGTTGCAGCGAAAAGCATTCGCCGCAAGATTTTTGCTGTCGTTTCATGTCGTTCGGTTTTTTCATTGACTGATACATACATACACAAGCATGTTTGAAGAAAACTATTTCAGCGAATAACAACAACAAAACTCACGGAAATATTATTTTCAATTAACTTTTAAACTAAATGGATTTTGAAAAAACTTCCTAAGAAAACAACCTTCGTTAGGAAGCGTAGAACAGTACAGTAAAAGAAATTTTAAGATCGGTCAATCCGTTCGAGAGTTTAAGGTCTCTAAACAGCTTCAAACAACCTGTTCCATGGGAGCTTCGCTCGCTTCGCTCGCTCGCTCCAATGAATGTGTGCAAGTTAAAAGTATACTCTGAAACCTGAAAACTGTAGCAAAGTTTTAAGAGTGTTCCTGCAAAATTTGGCACTGAAAGATCATGGGGGCTCGGCAACTACCATACAATCAGTGTTGCCGTTTGGATCCAAATGGATCCATTTGGATACTTTTTTTGCTTCAAAAATTGATGGATACTTTTGTTTTAGCCTTAATGTGAATTTGGATACTTTTTTAAAAAATCTGTTTTAATATTGAAATATGCTGATGTTTGCCTTGGCTTCTTTCCCATTAATTTGGTTTCTTTAATTTGGTAGCACTGCGTGCAATTGAACTGCCACTTTTTGCGCAAACCAATGCCAACTAGTAAGGTATATCTTCGACTTGGCCGAAGTTAAAATACCCCCACGGCCGATTCTTAAGGGTGGAAGAATATTAAATTGAAGAGCTTTTTGTATGATATTTTGAGAGATATTATTATTTTTATGTGTCTAAAAAACATACATATCAAATTGTTTTCCTGCAGCTTAATTATAAGCTTTTTTATAATGTTTTAAATTTTGGGGTTGTATGGGAGGTGGGCGTGTTAGATTTTGTATGACGCCCATTTTTCTAGCATATCTCAGTTTCGATATAGAATACACAAATACCGAGTTTCTGTCTTGTAGCTTTAATATTAACCTCTTTATAGATTTTTCAATTTTAGGGTTGTATGGGAGGTGGGCGTGTTAATAGGTGGATGACGCCCAATTTTATGACACACCTCAGTTTTGACATAAATTACACAAAAACCGAGTTTCCATCTTGTAACTTTAATATTAGCCTCTTTATAGATTGTTTAATTTTGGGGTTGTATGGGAGGAGGGCGTGTTAGTGGGTGGATGACGCCCATTTTTCTAACACACCGCAGTTTTGACATTGAATACTCAAATACCAAGTTTCCGTCTTGTAACTTTAATATTAGCCTCTTTATAGATTTTTCAATTTTGGGGTTGTATGGGAGGTGGGCGTGTTAGTGAGTAGATGACGCCCATTTTTCTAAGACATCTTAGTTTTGATATAGAATACACATATACCAAATTTCAGTATTGTAGCTTAAATATTAGCTTCTTTGTAGAGTTTTCAATTTTTGGGTTGTATGGGAGGTAGGCGTGGTTTTCATCCGATTTAGCCCATTCCCGAACTTGACCTTAATTTTTTTTTTAAAAAAAGCTTAAATATCGAATTTCATTACGATAGCTTCAAAATTGCGGCTGTAATCGTGTCAACACACAGACGGACAGACGGACATGGCTAAATCAACTCAGGTGGTGATGCTGATCAAGAATATATATACTTTTCCATACCTACCACGCCTCCTTTTGGGTGTTACACACGTCGTGACAAAATTAATATACCCCTTACGCAGTACGCGTGGGGGTATAAAAAGCTTCTCGCACAAAATGGACAAGCAAGTATATTAAAATTAAAATAAAGAATACTAAACTTTTAACTAAATGTCCCAAGATATCTAAGTCGAGGAAAACGACTGCTGCTGAACGTGTTTCTTCTGACTTAAAACTAACTAGAAACAATTAGACTAATAGATATTCCTTGGAAATGGAAAAAAATATATTGTTTTCCAAAATGCTTACAAACGAATATAAGTATTTAAAGTTATAGAAATTTTATGAATTAGCAACTCCATCTCTTATTTATATAAAATATTAAGTAAAATATTTGTGTTCCTTTTAAATATTATTATTTATTATATTATATATATGTTTTATATAAAAGTACTGAAATTGAAGTTCTTATTTAAAATTATTATTTATTGTTTTATATGCATGTTTTGTATAAAAGTACTTAAACATAAGTATCTTTTTAATATTATTATTTAATGGACATGTTTATTGTATTAACCTTAAATGGAATAAATTAAATTGTTATTAAAACTAACCAAAATTGGTTGACTTTTTTAAAAATGTTAAACTACTTGTTTGTTTTTAAAAAATGACTGAATAAACTATCGTTTTTCGCAATATGATACCTGGATACTTTTTTTTTTTTTAAGTGGATACATTTTGATACTTTTCTGACCTTATTATGGATACTTTTTTCAAAACCGTCGCGGCAACACTGCATACAATACTAATTTTCGATATTAACTTTTTAAAGGCGTTTAACAAGGAGCGTGGCACTTTTTAAGCATTCGAACTTTTCGGTATAACTTTCGAAAAGTCACACATTTTAAAACTAGAACGAATATGCTTTAAAGTCCAGTCTTTCGACTGGAAAAATTGAGCGAAAATTGTAAAAGTGGGCGTGGCACCGCCCATACAATTCAAATGCTTAATATCGAAAAGCTTTGTACTAAATGTTGCATAACATTGAAACTCTGTATAAAATTACTTTTTGGCCATGTTTTTCTACTCGAAAATTGTGTCGGGCATTGGAAGTGTAGGCGTAACAACGTGCGCCGGGTATGACTAGTATAAATAAAAACAAGTAAAGAAAGTCTAAAGTCGGTCTAGGCCGACTATGAAATACCCTAAACCCACTTTTCAAAAAAAAAAACAAAAATTTATTGTAAATGGGCGTGTCCGTGGGCGGATGAAGTCCATTTTTCCAAACCATCTTTGTCTTGTCATAAAAAACATACGTGCCAAATTTTAGCTCTGTAGGTTAAACACATGCTTATTTATTGCGTTTTCAATTTTTGGGTTGTATGGGAGGTAGGCGTGTCCGTGAGCGGATGATGTCCACTTTTCAAAACCATCTTTGTTTTGTTACAAAAAACATATGTGCCAAAATATAGCTCTGTAGGTTAAACAGAGGCTTATTTATTGCGTTTTCAATTTTTGGGTTGTATGGGAGGTGGGCGTGTCCGTAAGCGGATGACGTCCATTTTTCAAAGACATCTTTGTGTTAATATAAAACACATACATACCAAATTTTAGTGTTGTAGGCTAATTATGAGCTGAGTTATGCAGTTTTAAATTTTCGCGTTGTACGGGAGGTAGGCGTGTCCGTGGGCGGATTCCAAAAATATTCAATAGTGCAGATCCTTGGGTATATGTGACCATGTGTACCAAGTTTCATCCAATTATCTCAACTCCTTCTTCTTATCCTGTGTATACGGACAACACACAGACGGACGGACGGACGGACGGACGGACATAGATAGCTCGACTCACGTGGTGACGCTGATCAAGAATATATATACTTTTCTATACCGGACTCGCTTCGTTCTATGCGTTACAAACGTTTGCACAAAGTTAATATACCCTGACCTTTCAGGTTTAGGGTATAATAAAAATAATTATGTTTTGGTCACATAAATTCGTTCTCTCTCAAATTGAGGTTTAAGTTTTCTTAATGCAAATTTCGCTCGTATTAAACTTTCTCTTGAGTTTTTATTGCTTAAAGTACAATGTACATTGTACATGCTTTTGTCACTATTGCCGCAAAACTTTCGACACACTGCGAATGACGTGAAAGCATTAAAAAAATTAAGATTTTGTTGCACCGAGACTCAACAATTTCATATATATATGCTTATTAGTGATGTGTCGAAGAATAAGCGTATCGAAAAATGGGTGTTTTAAATCGTACGCTTTTAAAAGACGTACTTGATGTTTGCCTTACTCTTTTTTATAGCTTTACTGGTTCTCCAGATATTTCCAAAATGGTGTTGAAAAAGTTGCATTGAAGCTGTCACGCCCACATTTCCAAATTTCTTAAAAAACCTTTTTTAAACTTTTCTATGCCGAAAATACCAAATAACGGCCATAAACGTAAACAAAATTATTATTCCCTCTTTTTTGTACTAATCGTTCCATTGTACATCGTTAGAGGCTTCGATGATCAATGCGCGGGCCGGGCCGTTGCACTTTAAATAAATAAATAATATTTTACAGGTCAATACAACATATTTTCACTATTACAATTAGATTTAAGAAAATTAAATTTTTTGAGCCACCTTAATGAGCGTCTATTTTCAAAAATCTGGAGGACCCAAGTTAACCAAAATTATATGCTTTCTTTGCGAAATATTCTTAAAATAATATGAATAGCAATTACGATTTTCACTTAGTCGCGCCGATTTAAAGTTTGCCCTGCCTTAATTTTTATATTAGATGTAGGTTATTTCATAGTGCAGCTAGACCGCATTACATTTTCCTTGATTGTTTTTCCAGTCATTACTTGCTCGAAAGTGAACTCTATTGACATGTTCAATATTTAAATAATTATCTTTTTATGTTTATTATTGAACTAAAATGGGAAATATTTGTTTTTAATTCATAAAAAACATATTTTTCAAGAATTATTTTAAGAGCTTGATGCCAAATAATTTATTGAAGCCAAACAGCTTGCTACACAGTGGCGTAACTCCATAGGTGCAAGACAGTGCAGAGCGCCGGGGTCCTTGAGCGATAGGGGCCCTTCGCTGACACAATAAATAGCAAATGGTCGCTATTCTATCGTAGTATCTGCACTCAAATGATTCTCCTGACCTTATTTTTGCATGAATTTTTTTCGGTGATAGCTTATTTTCGTTATTCAAAATGTATATTTGAAAAAAGCGAGAAAAACTTTAAAAAAAGTAACCATAAAAATTGTTTTTTTGCAATTTTCGTTTTAGGAGACCCCCCAAATCTACTAGAAAAAATTGTGAAATGCCGTGTACAGAAATTTTTTCTGATTTTGGCGCATAGTGTTATTCATTCAAGTAATTAATCAGTTAAGTCTTTAAAACTTAGTTTTTGTATAAGTGACGATTTACTAAATTATCTAAAATTCAAGAAGGTATAACAACAAAAAATTTAAACTAAACTTCAAATCTCTACATAAGTATATCCACCAAGTAAGCTACATTTTATTGACGAAATGGGTCATTGCGTTTGGGGCATTTAAACTACAAAAAGAAAACGATGTAAGACAGGGAAAATTAACCAAATAAGACACATGTTTTTCTTTCTGCTGGCTTAGGAAATAATGAAGAGCAATGTGCAGGTCTTTCTGATAGTGTCTTAGTATCGTAGCAGTAACGTCAGAGAAGAGCCTGCTATAGATACTTCTAGTTCAGAAACTCAGGATACCCAGCTAAATCCAACAGAAAGTGCACCAGAGAGAGAACATCCCACCGTATCAGCATATTAAGCTTTTGAAAATTTGAAAAAAAGAACTGAGCATGGTAAAGAAAAAAGTTATTATTGAACTGAACCCTGTTCAGCCTTCGAGACCTTTTTCGAAATATAAAATGTGCCCCAGTAAGACGCTTTTGGTTATTTATTCAAAAGTTAAAGATATGGTATCCCAGCAAAATCTTCGATTACATGTAATCGAGAAAGTAATCCAGAAAATTTCATTCATCGATTACCCTTTCGCTTACAGAACCCATTATTTTTATACAGGCATGTCATTGGAGGTAATTGATGACGCTTTCGCTTGACTTGGAAGTAGTTTTGTATGCGCTTATTTAGCTTGACGAATAGCTACTTTTCAGTAATCAATTATTTATCAACAACTAAGAAGTTCTTTAATAACACGTTGCTGTCCACAAATAAGGAAACCAATGTAATATTGAATATATTTTAATCCTTAAAATGAGGAAATACTTTTATTAAGAAGATACATGTATTTATAATAAATTACGGAATAAAAATTTATAAATTATAATTATAAAACCATTAAACAAAATTTTCGAGCATCAGACATTTTCTGCAAAACAATTATGTTTGGAATTCCTAAAACATCCTATCGTTCTCGAGGCTACTTTTACTAAATAGAGAAGAAAGTGGTTAAGTTATTAGTGATATAAAGTTATGGTTATGTGTTCTTACCTCTTATTCTTTTTTCTATATATAATTTACAAATTTTATATTTTCCAGCGTTCTTCTGAAAATTTTGTTTTGGATTTGAGATTAATTTTAAAAATTTGACGCAAAAAACAAAAGTCAAACAAAAATTTTAAACAATTAAAAAATAAACAAACATTTGAAAATCACAAAATCCGTATATTACTTATTGCATTACGAGTAATACACAATATAATGTATTATTGGTCAATCAGCATTTAGGTAATGCATTTTAGAATTGAATGAAAATCAAGGCTTTACAAAAAATTTTGCTGGGATATTGGTATTAAAGATAAATAGAAAGAAAGTCAAAGAAAATTAAAGAAATTTATTGATGAACTAGCTTCTGATTACAAATAAAGAACAAAGAAGAATATTGGAATGTAAATGTATTTAATAAAGTACTTTACATACTTACTATTCAACTGAGCACACGCTTTTTTAGTATGAGTGCAATTTGTAATACATTCGATATTTTAAATGCAAAAGTTGTAATCAAGAGTAACGAATCTGATAAAATAAAAAAAATGCGATAACTTTAAAAAAATACTGTGAAATAGTCGCCCAAATTAAACTCGTCAATAACAAGCTAATATTACCAGAATTAACAATTTAATTAAATTTTCAGGCAATTGAATGTGAAATTATAGAAGTTTACACAGCTATGCTGTTATTCTTCACAATTCCAGTGACCTCCGCAAGTTCAGAACGGTCATTTATTAAATTGAAAATTATTGATAATTATTTAAGAAATAAGACAAACCAATCCAGGTTACCAAATTAAGCATTGATTGCAATTGAGAGCAAACAGGCGCCTGAATGATATTCAAGCAAATTATTAAAAAATTTTGCTAATGATAAAGCAAAACAAAAAATATCTTATTCTATTAAACGAGCAATATTTGTATATATATTTGCAATTGCGTTCTCGAAAACGGCACTAACGATTTCGATGAAATTTACAATATAGATGAAGAGGGGGCTGAAAAATCGATCCAGCTAGGTCTCATCTCTGGGAAAAGCTGTTTTTCCGAGTTTTCACGCATTTAATAAATAAGTTAATTTTTCTGCCGAATATGTTATGTTAAGTTTGCTTATGTTGATATAGCGGTGATAGCTCAGAGAGTGGAGCTTCTGTCCAATAATCTCAATGTAGTGAGTTCGAATCCCGCCGTGCTCAATAAGTTTTTTGTTTTTATTTTTTAAGCTTCACCAAACAGTGGTTTGGTGAATTTGTTATATTTTTCATTTATTTTTTTTTATAGAAACGTTTTAGTACAGTTTTGATGCACCAATTTTTGATATAAAAAGAAATCTTACAAATAGAGTAGTTTACACTAAATCTTAAACAAATTTTAAAAAGGAAAATATTTTTGTAAGAGTTTCCTATGCTAGAGTTTCCTACGTTTTAAAAAAAAAAACTAATTTGCTCACATCTCAAAAAGTGCACTTTTTTTTGTAATTTTAAGAAACAAATTAAGTTTCCACCAAAATAAAATATAATGGCCGAATGTTATGCTTTTCGTAATTTCAATTTTTTCTGATATACATTTCACTTAATCGTTCATAACTTCTATACCGTTTGAGATATTGTTATAAAATCTGGAGAAAAAATGTTTTTCTTATTAGGTCAAATAATTATTTTGTATATAATAAAGGCATCTTGGACATTAATTTTTGAACAATACATTGAACTAATACATATGTTAATCCTTTTTTTTTAGAATTGATACGATTAAAAATATTAGACATATTTTTAGTGAAAGCTGTACGTAAATTTAATTAATTGGGAATACAATTTGAATTATGGTAACTTAGGTTAAAAATTGAATACAAAATAACTAAGACTAATAAAAGCTGTATTTTGCTTACATTTTGTTCATGCTATCGCAAGCAACAGGATGTGACAAAAAATAAAAATATTGCACTATGCAATTGTTACATTAAATAATTATTAAAATAAGATTATAATAATAAAAAATTAAAAAAAAATATACTTATCATCCAGGCTGAGGATCGAACCAGGCTTCTTTGATTCTTAACGTCTTCACGACAACAGCTTATCCGACTGATCCACTGTTTTAGATGCAAAGATCATAATAAGTGAATACAAAACGACATCTATTGGGTAATAGCATACAACGAAAAATAATGCCAATAGTTTTTTTCATAAGTGTTAAATCTAAGCGGAACACCCTCTTAACTTAGAACACCCTCTTAACGTGGAGCAGAGCACCAATGCTGCGAATCAGTTCGTTCAAAACAAAACCAACACAAGCAAAAACAAAAACAACCAAATAGGCAATTAAACCAGCGCTCTTCATACGAAGGCCTGCATTAACTGCTACTTTTGAAGACTAAACACATCCGTTCCTCGCTGCTCTTATGAGCACTTCTTGAAGGCCTTCTTTTCTGCACAAAAGGCAGCACAACAAATTTGTTTTCCCTACAAAGACTGACTTTTCATATACTTCAGAGCAACTATTTCGTTAAAAGTTAGAATATATATCAGTTTAAAAATATGACGCAATAATGGCCCTTCTTACTGCTATATCAAAGATTATAGATTGAAATTAATCTAACTTAAAAGAACAGAGGAGAGAAGATAAAATCATAGATTATATAAATAAATAGAAAAAGGTGTAAAAGAAAAAAATATTTTTTCAACACTTTTTGTTTACCCCTACTTTAAGTCATTCTAAAGAAGTGCTTCTATCAGGCCTCTTTTGAGCTATCGGAGCGGAAGGCCTGCGAAATTTTCCCACTTCATATAAAAAAGAAAGTGTAATTGTATATGAGTGCGGCAGTACTACAAAATCCACAGGAAGGCATGCTAGCAGCGATGTCATTGTCTACTGGAAAGAAAGTTTTAATTATATAATTGATTTTCTTATATAAAAATCTAGATTATTCTTCTAAGCTTTAATATAAAAGTAACAAAATCCAAAATTAGATATTCGTTTAGCGTAGGATATATCTGATACTTTAGTGTAAATATTATGTTTGAACGATGAATATTATAGGCTGTAGGTATGACCTTAAAAAAATTTGTTAAAACGACTGCATACAAACCGCGCTGTAAGACGTAATTCTACGTAAAAAAAACCGAAAATGCATTTTTTGAGATATGAACAGTTTACTTTTTTTTTGAAAAAGTAGGCAACTCTAGCAAAAAAATTCCAAAAGTATTTTATTTTTTATTAATAATCGCTTTTCAATTGCTTTATAACGATACTTAATTTACAAAAATAGGGGTAACAAATGACAGAGGTATGATTTATTGAAAATGACTCCATTTTCAAGATTTTTACTTTGATCAAAAATTGCTATCTCCATAACTTTAGAAAAAATTGCGACATAAAAAATAACTTCTATTCTTGTAAGTGGAAAAGGAGCATGCGGTTAATTTTGGGAAAAAACAAATTTCCTTAGGCTTGGAATGGCCGGCATAAGTTCAGCATAAGTAAATTATCAAAATAATTAAACCAAATATAAAAATAATATAAAACCAAAACAAATTTCGTTTAGTTGAAAAACGAAGTTATCATAAAATAAAAATGCATTTGAAGTTAATTAAAAAAAAATATATGATCTTATATGTTGTTTCTAAGATAAAGTTGGCAATTCCGATACATTTAAAACCGTAAAACATTTGAATATACGGCAGGAATCTGAGCGGAGCTCGGTCGCCCAGGTACTAGGAAAATAAAATAACAACAATAATTTTTTTGTAATTCTTTTGTTTTGAAGATGTTTCTTTTTAATTTTACTGGTAGGGGCCATCAAGTTACGCCACTGTTGCTACAACAATGTTCTTTGCAGAACAAACCGAGCAAACTAGACCAGCGTTGCCGTTTTCACTTCGATTGAAGTTTTTTACTTCACTTTTATGTCAAACACTTCCACACTTCCTCTTTTGTGAAAACACTTCGATTTTGAGTGATTAAAACTTTTTTAAGTAATTAAGTATATTTGATTTTTTATAGCTCGTTTCAAAAGAGAAGAACAATTTCGCGCATGTTTGAGAATAAGCAAATAATTTTGAGAGCGTTCTTCATTCTGATTGGTCGACATTAAAAAAAAATTGAATATTCTCTGAGCAGAAAAATAAATGAAAAAAAATTAATGTATATTTCTGAATTTTGTTGTTCATCGCAACTGCGCTGCGGAAGTACTGAATTTTATTTTTCGAAATCATAGCCTGAACAGATTGACCGGCGTCAGCGGCTAGCGTCAACAAAATTGAAGAAAATGTATGAAATCAAGGTAAAACGCTTGCCGCTCGCCGTCGGCCGCCGAAATAGAATCTATCTCTATTTTCAGTTCGCCGCTCACATTGCGCTCTCTTCTGAGCAAGATGACTGGTGGCGAATTAATTGGAACAGTGAAAATGATGCCAAGTTTTTATGGAAAAACATATATTTTGACATTCCTTTGTGTCTACTTTTATATGAATACATTTCAAAATTATAATTTGATATAATTTGATACAATGGAAAATTGTAATTTTGAGTAGCAACTGATTTTGAAAATGAAGCAAAATCAATGCTTATTCGATTTGTGCTCACGCCATTATAAAAATAAACTGATAACGGACAAATACATATGTGAAAATGTAGAGCCCGAACAGAACCAAAGCGGCTGACGGCTGGCGGTCCTCTCTCGGCGAATTGAGCTGAAACACGTCTACAACAAGAGCGGCTGGCGGTTGTCGGAACAGAGTTGCTTTTTGTCACTGTAGTAGTACAATTTACATATAGGGGTGCAACAGACAGACAACATGGTTAACATATATGAAAAAATTTTGACTTATTCAATTAAGTTTTCATCAAAATCCGTTATGAAGAAAATTATATCGTATATTATTGCGAATTCACATAAATATAACACACACATAAAAAACAAAACGTCCGAATATACTAAAAACTAAAAAAAATTACATTAAACACAGCCAATTCTTAGCAAAAGTATGGCAACATTTATGTTACTCAGAGAGAGGACCGCCAGCCGCCATAGCAAAAATAGAATAGATTCTATTTTGGCGTTTTTCCGTCGCGGATTCGCCCAGCGAATTCGTTTTTGCCGAGTGCATACATTTTAATGTATTCTGCTGAACGGCGAATCCGCCAGCCGTCAACCGCTTTGGTTCTGTTCGGGCTCGTATGCGAAAGGAAGAACGTTGGCAGACGGCAGCGTTTTCATTTCGAGCGGACGCTGCGGCAGAGAGCGCCGCTAGCCGCTGACGCCGGTCAATCTGTTCAGGCTATCAACCAATCAAAATTGAAAAAAAAAGGGGGCGTCAAAAAAAAATTTGTTAGCCGAAATTTTACTTCACAATTTTTTCTTGAGAAAATAATTTATTTTGTATGTAATTTGTATTTGATTTCTCTCTCAAGATGCAGGTTGCTGCAGGTTGTCGGTGCAACACTGTACTTGTGCGATCATTTGTTCTGAATGTTTGCGCATTTTAATGTATAGAAAAATTAAAAAACACTCAAAAAAAGCATAAAGTTCAGCGAACAGTACAAAAAGAGCAAGAAATAACGCTCTAAAAAATTTTCTAGCTTTAAAAATAATTTCTCACTGCGCATCGAAAAATGAAACTAAAAAATGTTCTTCTCTTTTGAAACGAGCTATAACTTCATTTCACATCAAAAAATCAATAACATGGCATAAATGTTGGTGTAAAGGAATTCATAACTTGTACCTTCTCTCATAGAGTTTTGTATTATATGAGGGAATTTTAATGATAGTGGCAACACTCTGTTCGATTAAATACTTCTTGCAAAAGCGCGCGTTGTGAAGGTTGTTGAAATGTAAGTTTGTAAGAATTCATTATTTCGAGGAAGACTCTGATATTGCAAGTCGTATTGCAAGACGAATGACTGATTCAAATGTGATATATTTACAATTCTTGTATTATGAACTGAGTGCTGTTAATTCACTTAATTTAGAATTTCAAACAGAATCGCTTAGTTTTCATGAGTTGTGAAAATGATTAAAATTGTATTTCAGAAGTATTGTAATTAATTTTATTGACATCTCTGCCGTAGAATTTGATATAATTTTTGAAAATGATTTCAATACTTTTAGCATTAAGCCTTTATCCGATATATATATAGGGCCTAGAGCCCAGATAAAATTTGATTCCTATGATATATCTGTAACAGATAAGAACGTAATTTTAAAAAGTTGTGTACAGTTCTATTACATTCGTACACTAATTATGAAAAGAGTCAATTTCAAATATCCAGTTTTGAGAACATTACAAATTTTTGTTACAAGATCTTTAGCTAATAGTTTGGTTCCCCTCATAAAACTTTTTCCTAATCTCATCGAAGAAAAAGATATCAACTGTCTAGAAAAGGAATGGCGTCTTTTAATATTAAATGATTTTTTAGCTGAAAAAGGATTTGAAGAGCTTTGCTTCTACGTTTTTAGATTAAAAAGTGCCTTAGAAGACCTGATGTACCAAAAAATAAAAACTTTCGTAGGAGCGTTGCTAAGCTTAACGCGTATTTTCTTATTAAACTTTATTGATTGATTTTTATGAAAATATTTTTATTGATTTTTTCGTTATTAATTTTGAAATGTACCTAAATATGCTTAATAAGCATTCATGTTAAAACAAAATTAATTTATTTTAACACTTCGAAATCTCTGAAAATACTTCCATCTTGTAGCCTAATTTACTTCGTTTTAAAATTCTCGAACGGCAACACTGGACTAGACCATGGTTTCGTCGGACGATACTCAGATTCATCAGTAGTCTCTGTGGTTTATGCAGGACAACCTGACAGCCATTAGCCGTTATTTGTCTTACAGATTCCATATAAATGCAAGTTCTCAAAATGTTTTCAAATAATATCACACATTAAATACTATACAGTTCAACTCAAATCAAAACACATAAAAACTATCATAACGATATTATACTAGATAAAGAACATGAGAATGAATATTACATTTTTGCTTTAGTTATATAAAAAGAAGAGTTAGCAAATGAGGCGATTTTGAAAAATTTGTACTTTTGACTGTTTTGTTTTTAGAGTGCGATATGTTCAAAATAAGTGAAAAACTTAAAAAAATAAAATAAAACAATATATGTTAATTCAAATCTGAGTTGATCTATAAACTGAAATACAATTCTTTCAGGTCAGCATGAATATTCCATCTGCACTTGCAGAATGTAGGTGTAGCATTGATGCAACATGTTCTACTGCTTGGCAATGCTTAGCACGCAAACGCCTAGACAAGACATGGCAGCACTTGGTAAGGCTCTGTTACAGATCGCAGATTCCATTGAAAACAAACAAGCAGGATAATTGCGGCTAAATTGAGTAGACCAACAACATCACCAACAGCAAACATAGTCTACTCTAATAAACGAGTGCACAGTGCATACAAACCAGATCAAGTGATATTCTCAGAGCAGAGTGCACGCGCTGATGCACGCTTCAGGGACGCAGAATACTCCAAAGGAGGTGAGTATTTTGGCAGTTGATTTAGGCGTGTTACTGAAAACCTGTTCTATTGGGAGCCAATCGCAAGATAAAACAATTAGCAAGGAATGTACTGATGTACGTTAGTTGCCAGCGGACGAATTGAGAAGAGCTCTAGATGGTAAGTTTGTCGGCCAACAAAATGAAGACTTTATTTACAGAAAGATAAAATTATATGTGATCAACTCAAATCGATGAGAATAGGAGTGAATTACAACACATATGGCATAAATTGTCTCAAAATTATATATTTTCAGCATGTGAAAGCGGCCAGATGTTTCTTTATGTAGCTTATGTTCTACCCTTATCCATAATGATTCATTATGAATATAATACTTAGTATTTGTAATAAGACATTGAAATTTTAAATTGTGTAATAAAAAAAAAAAATTAAATCACGTGCCAAAGTGTCATAAATACAATAAATTTCAAGCGCATGTATGTTCGTACTATATACAATACAGAACAAAAGTCTACATACACTAAAGAATTTTTGGTTTCTGTAATTAAAAAAAAAAAATGGCCATATAGTGTTAATTTGGAGAGCTAGTACAATGTTTTGTGTAAAGATAGATTTTCGCAACCTTAATATTTTCATAGTTTTGCAAACGTCTCATTGTATTGATAAAGAACAAAGTTATTGTTGCTTTTTTGTTAAAAACTGTATAAATAAGTTTCTTAACTTATCGTAAGGTTTGCAGAAATCACAAAATTCGATTCTGCATGAAGACTTTTGTCCTACACTTTATTTGCACTTAAAAGAGCGAAGGAATGTTTCATATTTGTAACTGACTGTGTAGACTGTGCGGAATCTTTAATGTGCATACTTACATATATATGAATATCAGAGCATTTTATGACACAGACGATGTTAATTATTAATAGAGATCAAACAATATGCACGCATAGTGAACACCCGGCTGATGCCAGGAATGGTGATAGCAGGCAGTTGTCAGTGGTGGCGAACGTTTTATAACCTAATTCTAGAATTGGTAGGTAGGTCACTTACACTAAGGGAAAAAGTTATGTAGTCAGTACAGAGACAGCTATGTAAAATCTATGCACTTCAACTTGTATGTGAACGCAACAAGAGCAGTATTTACTGAGTAAAGGGAGCGTGTACTGACTACATATCAAGTTATTCACTTTTTAAAATGAATAAAAAAATGTATTCAATACATCATGTTATGTGTTGAATACATAGCAGACTTCAATAGATACAAGCAACGTGTACTCAATCAACGTGTTATGTAATTTTTTTACAAAAACTTTACTCAATACATAAAATATAGACTCAGTACACGTCCCCCTTATACGATTGAAGTGACACATTTATTCAGTACATAACATATGGACTCAGTACACGTATCTCTTGCACATCGGCACACGATTTTGCTGTTTTATGTCATTCGTTTCTTGATTTTCAAATAAGCAACACCTCTAAAGCCTCTAGAAAATCAGAGCGGGAATGAGTTCATCCACTGTACTCTAGAACAAAAGCGATGATTGGATAAGAATTAAATAGCTGGGTTTCTATAAGTAATTGCCAATTATTTTGTGAAATCTAGTCATTTCTTTATAAAATTATTTATTGCATTTGTTGAGAGGGTGCTTTAGGCACAGGCATGAATTGTGTATATATTCAATACATGGAATTATGAACAAAAAATATATAATGAATACATTATGCATGTACTCATTGCATAAAATTATGTTTTTAACATATGTAATGAGTAAATGATGTATGTACTCATTATATAAATGTATGCACTAAAAATATGTAATGAGTAAATTATGTATGTACTCATTACATAAAATTATGCATTTAAAATATGTAATGAGTAAATAATGTATGTACTCATTGCATAAAATTATGTACTCCAAATATGTAATGAGTAAATTATGTATGTACTGAGTCAATAATTTATGTAATACGTACATAAGATCTTTACTCATTACATAAAATTATTTGTAACAGTTTGCGTTGAGTACATAAAATTCTTTATTGACTACATAACCGCTTGAAAGCATTATGTAGTCAATAAAGATTTCAACATGTACTCAATACATGAAAAATGTAAAATTTTTGTGTGCAGAAAATTATGCGATGAGTACATAAATTTATGTATTGAGTCCATAGGTTTTTCCCTCTGTGTATAATGCACCGAGAATCGATTCAATCGATTTAAAAAAAAAAAACACTTCAATATTACATAAACGAGTAATAGTTGTAATATCAAACACCTCAATAATATTTCATTACAAACTAATTTTAAAACACAAGCAAAAACAACAACGATATTAAAATTTCAGCGAGCAAAACTTAAAATATAATCCAGACGGCAAAGACTATTCAAGACATTCAGCGCCAGCTTTGTATTTTTTCAGTACTCGTTTAAGTTAAACATCTGTCTAGCCAACATCAGTGCAGTCTATCAGAATGTGTAGAACGTGTGTGTCTGGCGTAGCGGTGCCACCACAAAGCAATTAGAGGATTCACATGCACTACAAGTGAATATCATGGTTATGAAATATGATGATTTTAAAAATTGCATTTCTCGGGAAAATTGCAATCCAGTGGAAAATCGAAATTCATCTTGGAGCAGATGCGTATCTGTGGATGAATGCTAGCGAAAGTGAAGACATTGTGACATTTCGCACTTTGAAAAATGTTATGGTATTTTTTTTTTGACAAGAATTTCTACACCGAAAATAAATAATGTAGATGCAAAAAATAAATAATACCAAGTGTAGTTACTGGTTGCTCGTTAAACTTGTGTGTGTTGAGTCAAAGCAGTAATTTATTTGACATACATTATAATCAACTGTTTAAGCCTTGTTATAATTAATAAATAATTAGTTATAATTGAAGCAGCTATTGAGGCATATAATCAAAAAATGTTAGTAGTTTACGCTTGTGCTAAACAGTTCCGGAGCCGGAAAGAACATGAAACGTTTCTTTTGTGCATCGGAACTAGTTCGCGGAAACATGTTCGCGGAACTATATAGTTCCTTTGTACTTTTGAAGAATGTTTGAGTACTCAAATTTATGAGGAAATATGCTCAGATAGAAATTTATATTATTAAATTAGCTCTTCATAAATGCGATACTCATTTGCATAATATAATAAACCTTATCCTTCATTCTTTATCTAAATTAATTCTACATATTTTAATTATCTAAACATGTTCATATGCAGCAGTTGCCTGGAAAGCAAAGCAAACATATCCCGGACCTATCTAGTTCCGCCCGTTCGAATGTTCAACCAAATGAACAAAACAATGCGTATAGCAAGAAGGACAATATATCTTCCAATAGTTCTTTTATCATGCCTTTTAATCACATTTATACATGTCCGCGGAACTATCTAGTTCCGTTAGTTCTATTTGATTTAACGAAATCATTTTCAAAATGAAATGAACAGAGCATTGCACACAACCATGATATAAAAACCAGGTATTATAAAAAGCGAGTGCGCAGCCAAGACGGAGGCATGATTTGTCAAATACGGTTCAGTGAAATAACGCCCAATGAAATAACGCCCAAAATATTTTGAGCTTAAAAAAATTAAATAACGCTCAAACTACAAAATGAAATAAAGCCCAAAATAAATGAAATAACGCCCAAATCAAAAATGAAATAACGCCCAAAATATTTTCAAAGCAAATCATTTCAAAATATTTTGGGTCTTAATTCATAATAAAAGAACGCCCAAAATTTGTATGAAAAATATTTGGGCGTTATTTCTTTTTTGATTTGGGCGTTATTTCATTAATTTTGAGCTTTATTACATTATGATATAACGCCCAAAATAAAAAATGAAATAACGCCTAAATACAATGAAATAACACCCAAATAAAATGAAATAAAGACCAAAATTTTGGGCTTTTTTCATTATGAAATAACGTAAATTTTTTTATTTGGGCGTTATTTCACTGAACCGTCAAATACAAGTAGTGTAATCATAAGAAGAAGTAAACAGGGATTTTTTTTTGTCTCTGGTCTTGCACTTTCTGGTTGCTTTTGCACTAAAAGAAAGAGATTTTTCTGTTGATTCACTTGCAAATTTTTAACATTTTATAAAAAGTGAAGACTTATATTTAGGTAAACAGCAATATTTTCCAACTAGACTAAACAAGTAAAATTTGTTTGTCGTTATTTTAAAACAATTCCGCTTTTATTTTAGAATAATTAGGAGTATTAGGTTAAAATATTTCGCAACAGTTAATAATAATATAATATAATAAAATAATTTACACAAAAATATAATATATATTGCAAAATAGTTCCAACTTCAAGGAAAGCACATAAATATATATATCCCTGTTTTCATTTATTATTGTAAAGGGTCCGCCAAATACCTTTTTTTTTTTTGAAAATGCTATAAAAAAACTACTGAATATTTTCTCAAATTTTTTTTTTATTTGAATGCACAATCCTTCCGGTTAATAATGGAAAATAATTTCATTCAAATGTCTGCCTCGGCTGGCCATGCAGTAGCCTACACGATCGGTCCAATTTTTAAGCACATTATCGATTGTGGCAGCTGTATTTCACCAATGGCTTCACGAATATTGTCCTTTATAGCGTCAATTGTCTTTGGCTTGTCGGGTTTCGGGTGCAACGGCTTTTCAATGTAAGCGTGCGGGTTTTCTGTTCCCCAAATGCGACAATTTTGCTTGTTTACCCGCAAATTCTTTACAAATTTGCAAATTGCAAATTTTGTTTACATACCCGCCAAGATCAAAATGAGCTTCATCTGAAATGATGATTTTTTTGGCAAAATTGGCATCTTCTGTAAGTCGATCGCAGGTTCACTCAGCGAAGCGAAAATGCATTGGATGGTCAGTTGGCTCCAATTCATGAACCAATTGGACTTTGTATGGCGTCATACCAAGGTCTTTATGCAAAATTCGTCTCAATGATGTCTCCGAAATGTTAAATTGTTGAGAACGGCGGTGAATTGATGTTGATGCCGCTTCACGCACACTTTTTGCCACAGCAGCAATATTCTCGGTTGACGCACTGTTTTTGGCTTTTCACGCTTTGGTTTATCGATGAGGATGCCAGTTTCTTTCACTTTTTTCACAAGATAACGAACATACGGTGCTTCTGTTCTTCCAAAATCCGTACGCAATTTTCGCACACATTCTACAACATTACCATGATTTTCAAAGTAATGTCGCAATATTTCCAAGCGTATATTTGTTCATTTTATATATGTTCAAGCGTATACACAACCATATTCGTTCAGCGGAAGGATAAAACTATTTATCTGTCACATCAGACATGTGCTAAGTGTTACCATTCACGAAATAAGCACTAGTTGAAAAAAAAAGTTAGATGGCGGACCCTTTACAAGCAGCATCATTGTTTTGGCGTCAAATCGTCATTTTGGCATTCTATGCCTCCAATGACAGTTAAACCCTCGAGATTTCTACTACCTGGTTATTATATCATGACACACAACAAAACAAGAACGACGAAATGTCATCTTTCCATTTCATAAATTAGTTCTTTCGTTCGCTCACGATCATCATCTTTGCACTTGTAGTCGATCACAAAAATCGTGTAAGACTTAATATGCTTAAGAAAAAAAAAACAACCATTGCAGCCAAAACTGTTTGAACCCGCTAAAAATGAATTGAAGGAACGATTGGAACTATGTCCGACTGTGATCATAGTTCTAGGAACTATACAGGTTCGGAACGACACATCTCTACAGTAATTGTGTAAAACCTATTGTTTTTTTTCACTAAAAGTTAACTTCAAGGGAGCTCCGGGATGCTGGCAACTCATTGGTGGAATTATATAAAAACTAATGATGCCATCTAAATGTGAAAAATATTTGTTGATCCCATTAAAAAGTCAGTAATACATGAGTTTTTACGGCATTTTTTAGGAAATGTTCAAGGTCATGCACAATTTGCTTTATGTTTACCGCCTGAAAGATATTAAAAAGGTCAAAAAGATCAGTTATCTCCATTAATTGGTTAGTGAAAAAACATTTGTTATGCATTTTTAAAAAAAAATTCAAGGTCATACACTATTAGGTCCATTAAGCAGCTCACAAGTAGAATTTTAAAAAAAAATAGATACACCACCGGAAAGGCATGGAAAATGTCAAAATAGGCGCCAGTCATGTCTATTAATTAATAAACGATGAATAATTTGTATAAATTTTTTAAAGTTTTTCACATTTTAACAATTTTACCCTATTGTGTAGCCAACAAGTAGAATTTGGAAAAAAAAGACAATAAACGTACAGTGCTAAGTCCACGCATCGATAACATGTATGAAAATAATTATTTTAATGGTAATGGAAATGGTAATGGTAGTTAGATACTGGAATTTTTCCAAAAAAAATATTTCCAAAAATATGAATGCATTGATCAGTAAAAATGACAATTAATTTGACAACTATGATTTTTCATTGCTAAAATTCGTTCGAACTTTTGAGATGATAAAATTATTTTCTTTTGAATTCCGCTTGTGAGGTCCACAATGCAGTAAAATTGATACTTGACATCAAAAATTTGAACATATTTTAAAAAGTTTTCTAATGCTGACCAATAAATATAGATAACTGAGCATTTTTGACCCATTTCATAATGATACCCTTCAGGAGGTATCATTAGTTTTTCAAAATTGTATGAGTGGGCTGCACATTGAGACAAAATTCTTAAAGCATAACAAATTTTTTAAAACTACTTGAAAATTATTTATGTTGATCAATCAAGGGGAGGTTTTAGTAGAAGCGTGATGTAATTTCAGGATATTTTTTTTTTTGAGCGAACGTAAATTTTTTTGAAAAAATCTTTTGTGGTCTTTATTAGTGTACATTTCACTATTTAACTTGCCCTGCCAAGTGATCTGAAACGAAAAATCCAAAATAATTATTAATCTGCATGAAATTAAGAGGCCTTGTCGATTTCCGATTTAAATTAACAACTTTTCTAAAAACTAGTAAGGTATATCTTCGACTTAGCCGAAGTTAAAATACTCCCACGGGCGATTCGCAATGGTACAAAATCTTAAATTGCAGCTCTTTTTATATGACACTTTAAAAAATTTTACTATTTTGATGACGTCTAAAATACATTCATATCAAATTGTTTTCCTGCAAAGTAAAGTTTTCAATTAGAGGTTATTTGGGAGGTGGGCGTGTTCTTCAGTGGTTGATGCCAATTTTTCTAACATGTCAATTTTTATATAATATACACAAATACCCAATTTCAGGTCTGTAGCTTAAATATTAGCCTATTTATAGAGTTTCCAATATTAAGGGTTGTATGAACACCGTTGTATGGACACCGATGGGCGTGTTCAACGGTGGATGACGCCCATTTTTGTAACTCATCTTGGTTTTAGAATAAATATCTAATTTTACTTTTGTAGCTTCGACAGATATATAGTTATATAGATATTATATAGTTTTCAATTTTGGGGATGTATGGGAGGTGGGCGTGTTAGTGGGTGGATGACGCCCATTTTTCTAACACACCTAAGTTTTGTCATAGACTATACAAATACCGAGTTTAAGTTCTGTAGCTTAAATATTCGTTTCATTTATGGAGTTTTCATCATTGGGGTTGTATGGGAGGTAGGCGTGGTTTTCATCCGATTAAGCCCATTCTCGAACTTGATCTTAGTTTTTTAAAAAAGGCTTTAATATCGAATTTCAGCTCGACAGCTTCAAGATAACGGCTGTAATCGTGTCCACAGACAGACGGACAGACAGACGGACAGACAGACGGACATGGCTAAATCAACTCAGATGGTGATGCTGAGCAAGAATATATATACTTTTCTATACCTACCACGCCTCCTTATGGGCGTTACAAAATTAATATACCCATTACGCAGTACGCGTGGGGTATACAAATGGCGGCCTTTTAAAAAACCCTGTTTTTCCTCCTTTTTCTTTTGCTTTTACTTTAAAAAAGTAATGATAATACATTTTTTGGAAGACCCACTAAATTAAATAAGCTTTTATGTGAGCCGTCAAACATTGAAATCGGTCAAGGCGTTCAAGCGGAATCGTGTACAGCGCGGAAAAAAAGTGTTTCGAAAAAAATGCGTTTATAAGTGTTTTTCGGCTGACGCACTCTCTCGTGTATTAAGCTATGACTCGTAAAATAAATTAAACAGGGAAATATCCTTTTGACAACATATTTTCAAGATACCAAAAATTTTCAGGATGCAAAAAAATCAAAAAACAAAAACAAACACTTTCCATCGATTTCTAATAGAACCTCCCCTTAATGCAGGTAACTGACCTCTGTTTTTTCTTTTTCATAACTTTTAGAAGGTGTTCCATACCATAAGTTTATTGAAATTCGAATGGGGTAAAATTGTTAAAATATGAAAAACTTAATAAAAGTTTACCCATTAATGGACATGACTGATATTTTTTACTTATTCGCTAACTTTCCGGTGGTATATCTACTTTTTTTAAATTTGACTTGACAATAAGGCAAATTGTGTATGATCTTGAAAATTTATTGAAAATCTTCATAGAAAATTATCTATCTCTGACCTTTTAATGGGACTAACTGACTTATTTGACTTTTTTCATACCTTTCAGGTAAGAAATAACATCATTGGATTTTTAAAATTCCACCAACGAAGTGCCAGCATCCCGTAGCTCTTCAAGGGACTAGGCGAAATGGTTCATTTTAAACTAAGTTCACTTTTAATGAAAACTTGAACAAATATTATATTTACACTGAATCAAACACTTTTCATTCATTTTGCATTTATAGTAGATACTGGGGAGTCCAATTCCGGAAGCTTTTCTTGATCCAGGGATTAGCGGGATTGAAAAACACAATCCCGGGATTATTTCGGGATCGAAAATATAAAAAACCAAGTAAAGGTGTTAAAAATTTTTAATTTTTTTATTGGAATTAAAAAAATCTTATTGAATTCATTTATAATGGTAAATAAATCATTTAAAAAAAAATATAGAAATAATATGAAATTAACAAAGCCGTTAAGGTACTTCAATAAAAATGTTAAAAATTTCTTATTGAGATAAAAATCTGTTCTGTATAAATTAAATATATAACTATTTAATATAGATGCACCTTAATATTTTTGAGTTACAAGCGTTTCTGTAAAGCCACCATTTCTTTAAAAAATTTTTTTGGTGCGAATATAAGGTGGATAGCTGCAGTGGTTCAGCCGTGATGGTCACAATTACATACGCACTAACGATAAGAATATACTTTGAATTTAGTGAAATTTTTTCTTTAGCAATTTGTTACGGTAAAATTTTGTATAACAACGTATATATGTAAGACCGTTTTTTGGTTGAATCGGCTGTGAGGATTTCATATCTGGCGTTAGTTTTGCCCTAGCTGTACACGTTTTTAAAAAAAAATTGTTTCAAAAAAATTCCTATAGAAAATCTTCACAAAATTGAGGCTGCGATGGGGTAAAGTGTACCCCCAGTCTCCTTTTTTTTGTTAAATAACTTTTCATGCCCTAACCGAAAATCGCCCAGGCAATATCGGTTTAAAAATCGACCTCAGCCTCATATACATATATATATAAACTAGCTTATAAATCGAGTCTTTTGCTGCTTTTTATGTGTTGGTTGTGAGATATGATACGGTAAAATGCCCAACTCTATTTATATTTTTCTTTAAATTTGAAAACTTTGATTTTTATTAATGTTGACTCAGTTCAAATATTAACGTCGTTGAAATCGGATTAAAACCATTGAAGCGTTGGATGAAAATTCATATTTGTAGTGAAATCTGATTAAAAAATTAATTAAAAAAAAAATCGTTGACATAATTAAAACTTTTTGTAAAAATCGACAACAGCGCCACCTATCGAGTCGAAAACTATCTTTCAAGTTCAAACCAACTATATACAGTTGCGTTCAAAATAATAGCAGTGCTCTAATATTCAGACATGCTTGAATAAATAATACTAGTCTAAAAATGTAGGATCCAGAAAACCCAATATAATTTCTATATGAGCTTTTAACGCTGATTCAAAATCTGTACTCAATTTTTACTGTTGTGGTAGCATTTTCAAGATACAGGGTGTTTTATACTTTTTACACTTGTCTAGTTTTATTAATCCAGAATCTAAACAACACACCATAAGATAAAAAATTAAACTTTGTATTTTAGAAAAAATATGAAATGTTCGAACGGTATATCAACTACTATCGCTATAATTAAGAGATCATCAAACGAAATATCGCAAAATTTTGTAAATTTTGTTTAAGCGAAGCTATAATCGTCCAAAATTAAAATTTAGAAATAAACTGTCGATTTAGTGTTTATTTACATAAAAAACAGTCACTTTAAATTCACAAAGTTTCTTTTAAATCGGTTGTGTTGTTTCATGTGATTTTTATATATAAAGATAAAATAAGCAAAGAAAGTCTAGTCGGTCTAGCACATTTAAATAACATTTAAATATATATTAAAATAATAAAACTAATAGCCGTAACTTCCTTTAAAAATCAATGCATTATTTGTACCTATAGAATTAATACAGGTTAAACTAATGTGGTTTGTATGGTAGGTGGGCGTGTTCGAGCGCAGATGACGCCCATTTTTTGTAAATACCTCAATCAAATATGAACCTTTTAGTAGTGTTTTTAATATTGTAGGTTGTATGGGAGGTGGGCCTGTTCATGAGCGGATGACACTCATTTTGTGAACACATCTTACTTTTGATACAATAATCTCACATACCAAGTTTTATTTTTGTAGCTCATATATAAACCTCTTTATAGAGTTTTTACCATAGTAGGTTATATGGGAGGTGGGCGTGTCAGTGAGCAGATCCCATTTTTTGTGCACACCTTAGTTTTGATATCACGTGGATCACGCCCATTTTATGCTTTTATATTTCGGACACACTTCGTTCTAAATATAACAAACGTTTTCACAAAGTTAATATACCCTGACCTTACAGGTTTAGTGTATAAAAACCCAATTGCTCCAAATTTTTCACGCAATTGTTCTCAAATTTTGTGCTTTTTTATATACAAAAATACAAAACAATTTGGCCATTTCAGCCTTCCAAAGGACATTATTAGAGCTTGTTATGAGCTATTCTGCTGTGCTTTTTATTAAATTTTGTACACAATGGATCAAAAACTGCACCTACTTGCTTTATACCGACTGCGAACGGCTAAACAGCATGTTTTCAAGAAGCTTTTCATGGAATTTATTATTCTCTGGGGTATGTCATTATCTGCAGATGGCGAACTAAGGCCCTTCGGTGCCAAGGCCACACATAGTTTGTGCCTCAACCGTCACGTTTTTATTTTAACCATTGGCGTCGGACTTTGTCTGCAGCCCAAATTTTCGCTATACTTCACAAATCGGTTTGCATTTGTGCGATTTTCCTTCTTCCACTACACTACCATCCTTATTCATGTTTGTGAGGTCTAGATTTTGACAGCAAGCATGGGATGATTTTCGTAGAAGTTTGAGCACACAGTTACTTCACCGTTATCCTGCCACCGACCGTGCCCGTGCACCGAGGTGCCCATTTGTAAAAGTGGGGGGTATTCTTCAAAGGGGCGTGTCGATATACGAAAAACACTGTATCTCAGTAAATATTGACACTACGGTATAAAATTCACAGTAAAATTACAAGGGCGGGCACAAATATTAAAAGCTACGATCACTTAAGTGGGCGTAATTCGAAAAAAGGGTGTGGCAATATTGGAAAAACTCTGTTTCTCTAATAAAATTTGCACTAGTGTACTGAAATTAAGTACAGATGTAGACACAATTATTGAAAATTACTATCAAGAAAGTGGGCGTTATTGGACAAAGGGATGTGGCAATATAAGACAAGTACTGTATCTCTAATAATATTGACACTAGGGTACAAAAATATCATGATTTAATGACAAAGATTAGCACCGATTTCCAAGCTTTTATTATCATAAAAAATAATTTATTTATGATAAAAATAAAACAAATCAAGAAAAATTAAAATTATATAATTTCAAATACAATAATGTATATAAATACATTATCAGATTTCACTACGATTAATAGGAAAAGTAATTAAAAATTATTTTATACTTTGTAGTGATTTTGAAGTAGGTTGTTTTTTTTTTTTGTTAAAAAGTTTTTATTTCTTCCTTTTTTAGATAATATGATACATTTTAGAAAAAGTTTGAAAGCTACGTAAACACAATAACTTAAGCCTAAATTTTTCATATTTGCAAGAATCATTAAGGAAAATTTCAAATATGAAACTTTATTATTAAAAATTAAGTTTTACTATTTCATGGTTTGTTGGTTATTTTCAATTTCTGCCTCTATACAATTTTTATTAAAGTGTCATGCCCTTTTTGAATCCCGCCTATATATTTTTTTGATCATACTTTATAATAATTCAACCTTGCCCTGCACCAAATTTCAGTTCCCTAGCATCAGTATTAACCGATTTACAGTAGTTTCCTCAAAGTGCCTCACACTATTTATAATCTCTCCCACCTTTTTAATTATTCTGCCTACCCACCTACCAAATATTAGTACCCAAGTTTCAATATTAACTGAAATGCAGTGTTTTTCTAATTATTACACGCCTCTTTGTTGAATCTAATCTACTTTTTTGATTGTGTTTTGTTATAACTCTACCTATTCCTGTATTGATTTTAATACCCTAGTGTCAATATTGACTGAGATATAGTGTTTTTTCTAATAGTGACACGCCTCGTCGAATTTCACCCACTTTGTCATAGAGTTTTCAATAATTCTACCCATTCTTACAATGAATTTTATCGCCCTTGTGTCAATATTATACAATTATTTTTGAAACACTGACACACCCCTTAGTCGAATAACGCCCACTTCCTCGGTATTAATTTGTAATAATTGTGTCAATAGTATTCTATAAAGTGTTTTCTAATATTGCCACACCCTATATGACGCCCACTTTATTGATAGTAATTTGTAATAAGTGTGTCTACGTCTGTGGTGACCGTGGCATGCAGGTTAAGTGTGTGGCTTAGCATGCTCGGAGCCCGGGTTCGATCCCCAGCCGCGGCGAAAAGTTTTTTTCAATAAAAAATTTTTCAGATCGGCCACCACCTCTCTGCAGACAATGGCAAACCTCAGAGAGTAAATAATGCCATGTAAAGCTTCTTGAGAACATGAACTTTAGCCGTTCGGAATAGGCATAAAACATGTAGGTCCAGTTCTCGGTAAATTGTGTGCAAACATTTAATAACACACACAACACGATTGATCATTAGAAGCTCGGTCAAAGTCCTTTCAAGGGCTGAAATGGCCAATTTGTTTTTTTTTTTTGTGTCTAAGCGATACACAGAATTGTATCACGCTTGTGATTAAAGCGATACACAGAAAGAAATAAGAACTTAATTCCTTTCCAACAATAACAATTCCACGTAAATCTAATAAAAAATGTGTCTTTTACAGTGGTTTTAAAAAAATGCCTTTTTAAAAATATCAAAAAATTCAATTTTTGGTGGTCAATAACAGTTATAATGCAATTGTTTTTTTTTAATTTTTTATATATCAGAATATTGGTATAAGTAAGAAATTTAATATTTTAGCAGATGTGGGCATGCGTTCTGTGAAAAATAAAAAGTTACAATCAAAAAACATGTTTTTTTTACCAAAAAGGACCTTCAGGAGAATCAAAATTGCTTCTGTGGTTTTTCTCCGATTTGAAAAAAAAGTATGCAGAAATCATTTTAATGAGTTCTTCTAACTTTTGAGACCCCGACCGGCGGAATCTAAATTTCGATCCGGTCTAGTGTACATGTACGATGAAATCGATTCACCAAATCATATTAAAATAAATATTTACTTGCGCCCTACCTGTAATTACCACTGCCCTATCTTAAAATCAACACTGGCTACGGTCCTGGCTTCTAGGACAATCGAATCGCGCTCTTGGATTCGAGTGGCCTGCGCAGTTGCCGAATCTTAATACGATTGAAAATTTGTGGTGTGATGTTAAAAATGGCCTTGCTGACTCTAAACCTTTAAACAAACATCAGCTTTGGGAAGAGGTTGATCGAATTTGATACTCCATACCTATTAAGACATTTCAGGATCTTGTGAACTCAATCCCTCGTCGTTGTAAAGCAGTAATGGCTTACAAGGGTCATTACAAGAAAGAATTACAATTTATCTAAACTGTGAAGAAACTTACCAAATTTTTTGTTATTTTTCTATTTTTCTATTTTTGCTGAATTTTTTATAATCAGTACTATTTTTTTGACTGCTATAATATGACACAAGTGACAAATATTTTAAGTTATTTTGAGCTAATAGCTTGTTTTTGTCCAGAGTTTTTGTTAAATAAAACATAAGATGTGGAGAATACTAAATTTTAATAGAATTATTAAATCCAAGAGTTTGAGTTTTATTTTAAATTTTTGTAGAAACCTTGGCAGCACTACTATTTTTTTGGCAACAGCTGTATATCCAAAGGCGTGCTATATATTTGGTGTGGTGGAATTTTGCTTAAGATAGAAATGCGATTCTATTGTTGTTCTTTTATATGGTGATAGATTCTCAACTAAAGTTTACTGTTTTTAATATTAAATTAAACCCTTAAATGCCCACTGTTTCTTGTAAGATACAGCGACTAGAAAGCCTTTCATTCAACAACTATCGATGGTTGCTGTCGAAAAAACTAGCCCTTTATTGCAAATATTTACAATTTTTGACAGTTCTATGAATATTTTATAAAAAAACAAAACAATAGTTTTTAGTGTCGAGTGCTAGCAGGGGGGATCCCGGTTTATGTGGGTCTCCAAAGACACTAAAAAATATATCCTGCTGCAGAAATATATCGAGCAATAACCGCGAAAAAAATGTATGCAGCAATTTACAAAAAATTGTTTTCTTATCAAAACATATAATTTATTTCACTATCAATAATCTGTGATAATAAAATAGCAGTAATTATAATAATGTTATTATTTTTATATTAGGATTGTGTTAAAACATTGTCGTAACTTAAAATCTTAAGTCGAAAATAACTAAAAGAAATCTCCTTTGAAATTTTAGTTTTGATGGTTAGATATTTTTATTTGACGGGAGATAAGGGGGCGATCTTCACATGGCAACGTGTCTGACTGTCTCAACTTGGCGAGGCCAGCATTATCCATGTCGAAATCGTCTCAAGTCGACTCAAACCTCCGCGTGGTGTCTCCTGGAAACGTCAAAGTACTATCGCCCGATAAACTTTGGCGGCGAATCTGAGCGGCGGGCTTCCTTTGGCCATCAAGCAACGGTTGTGCGTTGGGTTTGAAGCCCACCATGTAATAAAAATATTTCAATGAAAACTTTAAGAATGAATGAAAAGAATGATCCCCAAATCTGATGACGACTACCGCAAACGAAAACCTGATAATCATTACGGATATTTATGATATGGACCTGGAATGTCCGAACCCTAAATTGGGATGGTGCCTCTATCCAACTGATTGATATCTTGGAAAGATATAATGCTGATATCACTGCAATCCAAGAAATGCGATGGAAGGGACAGGGTTGCTTACGGCAAGCATCCTGTGATATCTACTACAGCGGCCATGCGGAGAAGCTCGAGTTTGGATGCGGATTTGTAGTTGGCAAGAGAATACGGCATCATGTCCTGCGATTCACTCCTGTGAACGAACGACTTGCCATAATTCGCTTCAAGGCAAAATTTTTTAACATAAGCCTAATATGTGCGCACGCTCCGACAGAAGAAAAAGATGACGAGACCAAAGAAAGTTTTTACGAGCGCCTTGAAGACGCATACGAGCGTTGCCCCCGTCATGACATAAAAATCGTGCTTGGTGACTTCAACGCCAAGGTGGGTAAGGAAAACATTTCAAAGCCGCCTTCAACAGTCCGATAAGGAGTCATCTATAATCCATCATGTCTGAATTTGGTATTGCTGCAAAGTTAATACGTTTATGCAGGATGACACTGAGCAACACCAGCAGCGTAGTGAAAATCGAGAAGGACCTCTCCCTTCCATTCGATAGCAAGCGAGGTTTCAGACAAGGTGATTTCTTATCGTGCGACTTCTTTAATATAGTCGTGGAGAAGATCATCCGAGCTGCTGACCTGAGACGCAGCTGCTGGCGTATGCTGATGATATTGACATCATTGGCCAAAATACGCGCGAAGTCAGTGCAGCATTCTCCAGGCTAGAAAAAGAGTCGAGTCGAATGGGTCTTGCAGTGAACGAAGATAAAACGAAGCATCTTGTGTCAACAAACAAACAGTCCCATCGTCTTGGAAACCACGACACTGGTGACAACACCTCCTTTGAGGTAGTAAGGGACTTTGCTGATTTGAGATCCAGCATTAACTCCTCCAACGATATCAGTATTGAGATTAAACGAAGGATAACTCTTGCCAACAGGTGTTACTTTGGGCTCAGTAGGCAATTGAAAAGCAGAGCTCTCTCTCGACGAGCAAAACTGACGCTCTATAAGTCAATAATCATGCCCGTCCTACTATACGCATCACAAACCTGGACGTTGAGCAGCTCTGATGAAAGGACTTTGGGAGCGTTCGAGAGAAAAATCCTTCGCAAGATCTATGGTCCAATCTGCGTCAATGGCGAGTACCGAATACGATGGAACCATGAGCTGTATGAGCTATATGCCGACATCGATATAGTCAAGCGTATTAAAATTGAGCAGCTTCGCTGGCTAGGTCATGTCGAGAGAATGAACGACGAAGCTCCAGCGAAAAAGATATTGGATTCGGTACCCAGCGGTGGCCAACGCAGACGAGGAAGACCGCATCTCCGTTGGAAAGACCAGGCATTGGATAACCTGACAACGCTTGGAGTTTCCAACTGGCGCCAGCAAGCGCACGACAAAAGAGGCTGGCGAAAATTCTTAGACCAGGCCAAAACCGACCAACGGTTGTAAGCGCCATCTAAGTAAGTAAGTAAGGTTAGATATTTTTAGCGTTTATGGCTCGATATGTTTATTTACGAAAATATGCCGTTTGAACTGATTACAACCTCACTAACTGTATCTTTTGCCAATAGCAACTTTTAATATATAATCACTTTTTTTCAAATAACTTCTCAACAAATATTTTTTTAAAACTTTTTGAGGAAACCGTATTTAACATACCGCTTTACACAACATATATTTTTTTTGATAAAAATCGAGCTTCTGAAAAGTAACAGGTTAAATTTCAAAACTTAGGTTCGAAGAAAAAACAAATGCTGTTTCTTTCTAGTCGCTAGTTAAACAAAGGTTCAAATAACTTGAGTGTATTTGGTTTTGAGCTATAAGTTGGTTTTATAATGCTCCTAAAAACATAAAGTCAGTAACAACGCTCTTTCCTGTTCGCGGGCAAAGGAACAGGAAACAGCTCTGTGACTGACTTTTCAGCAGAGCTGGGCGATAAGAATTACAGGTGTAATTGATTACGGTAAGGATTACGATTATTTTAACCCTAATTTCAAAAATTGTTAAATTAAGATTACGGCAATCGTTCATCAGTGATCTTTAATTACGAATGTAGGAAACGTAATTCTTAAACGTAATCAACTAAAACAACCGGAGACCAAAGTAAATGCATTATTTATAATGCTATTATAAAAAACAGAGAAATCAACTAATTTCAGAACCTCCTCCTTTTTGAAGTCGGTTCAAAATAAAAAATATGCTTTGCACACCAATCACAATAACCACTTTTTTGTGCAACACGCGAAATAAAAAAAAATTTTAGACTTCTGTTTAGAACAAAATCGAAAATCCAACTAAATTATACGTTATATAGGTATTCCTCTAAATTTATGATTATCATGTTCGTAAAATTTCATTTCATAGTACCAACCTATTTCATTTTAAAAAAGACGTTGGAAAATAACAACAACAATTATTTTCTGATGCGTCCAATATAAATCTATTGAAAAGGTTAAGGAAATCTATTTAATAAGGCTGTATGCATGAAAATAATTTCTGCGCAGATGCACACAAACCATGACATATTAATGCTACATTTCAGATCGTACTGAGATCTGAATTTGTACCAAAAAATAACAAATGTAGGATTATTTTAATTTTGGGTTTGCTGCAAATTTTAACTTAAAAACCAAGGAATTTGTTGAAACACATAAAGATATAAAAAGTAATGAAATGTATTGAAATTGCATTGAATACACTGGTTTACAAATAACGAAAAGTTGTTTTTACTTGAATGCCACTATCCTTTTTTCATGTAAAATCGGTCGCTAATTCCAAAAAATTTTTTTTTTTTCTGTCACTCCGTTTTCGAGATATTGCCCACTGTAGGGTTTTCAACGAAAAAAAAAAGTTGGTTCCACTTAATTGCATATATCTCCAGAACCAACAACAGTAATCAAACAAATAATATATCAAATAAAAGCTAATAAAATTTCTTACAAACAATGCAAACATCAATTTTTGGTCGAGCTGTTAGCTTTGGCGGAATTAATTCAAATATCGGGGATTTTTTTTGTTTATCAGTTTCGTTAAGAAATCAAATGCATAAATTGATAACCACACAATTTGGTTCTTTCGTTCCATTGAACACAACTTTTTCATTTCTCAATAGATTTTCTTCAACAATAGCTTATTTTTTTGGAAAAATATAGGCTTTTAGTAAAAAATATAAAAAGTAACAAAATATTTTCATTTCTTAACGAAATTTGCAACGATTTTGTCTTTTTTTGGAATGCCACTTAATAGCACCATAGGGACCGGTGCTATTTTGGTTTTTTCGTTATATCTTCGGTGTTTCTTGTTCGATCCGGAAGATTTTATATCTGTGTATTTGTTGGTGTTATCCAAATATTTTCTGAATTTTTTTTACCTCAAATGTTTTTTTTCGACTGATTACACAATCGATTTTCGTTCCTACCATATTATCCTGCTCCAAAAAGTCCAAAAAATTAAAGCTAAATTTTAATTTAATGATTCATCTTGATTTGCATGTTTGCTCTTCATATATAAAATAATTATTGGACTTTAAAAAGACTAACATTATTATCAAAGATTTTATATAAACATCTCAATTTTATTTTTATTGGTGGAATGTTTATTTTGTTCTTAAAAAACAACAAATTGGCCGTATCAGCCCTTGAAATGACTTTGACCGAGCTTCTAATGATCAATTGTGTGTGTTATTAAATGTTTGCATACAATTGACCGAGAACTGGACCTATATGTTTTATGCCGACTCCAAAGGGCTAAAATTCATGTTCTCAAGAAGCTTTACATGGCATTATTTACTCTTAGAGGTTTGCCATTGTCTGCAAAGAGGTGGTGATCGATCAGAAAAACCTGTTTTAAAATTATCAATTCAATTTTAAAATTTTTTAAATTATTGTTTTTTGGAGTTTTTCCCACTCCTTCCGCCGAAAGTGTTTAGTCAAATTTCCGTAAAAAGACATGATCAAAACAAAAAATTACATCTTCAACATCTCGATCTGACGTCTGGTTTCCGAGGAAAATGGACACCCACATTCAGAAAAAAAACACATATGAAAAATTCCGGTGAAAAAGTTCTCAATTTTCACATTTTCAAAGAAATATTTCTTCACTTCTAGGAAATGGAAATATTTCAGTGTCTCTTATAATGACAAATTTTCTCGCACAAAAAAATTCTCTTTTATACAGAAAAATTTTTTGACAATGTAAATTTTGTCCTATATTTTGATAAAAAATTCACTATGAGAAGTATTTTCTTCAATAAAAACAAATGTTTTCTAAAAAATAAAGAGTCTTTTTGTTCTAAAATCGAATTATTTTTATATATTTCTCTTTTTCATATAAGCTTTTTATCATTTTTAGAGAATTTTTAGGATCGCATTTAGAGAAAAGCATTCTCTGGAGCAAGGTCAATACCATCTTATAGTAAATATGATGCCATTTTTATCATATTCCGAGAAAATTTTACTGAGTGCAGTTTGAAAAGTCATTTCGAGAAAAATGCGTTTAAAGTTTTTCTTAGCATGCATTTAATATGCAATTTTATCTCAAATAAATTCCAATTTTAAAAAATCCTATCAGCATCGATTCGATTTTTAGATTGTCTTCGTTCAACTTCGGTTTTGGTCGATACTGTTCGGATAATTTTTTTTTTTTCATCTTAATATAGCTTCTGCTGGTATTCGTTAAACTTATTTTTTCGTTTGTCTTTGGTTCTTGACTTCGTTTGCTTTCGGATCATTCCTTGATTTTTGTCGAAAGAACTTTTAAAAGCATAGGATCTATTTGAGTAACTGATACAAATGCTTGCCAAGTTTCATCAAAATAGGTTCATCCATTTTGACGTGAATGAGCCGAACATAGTTGATTGAATAAAGCGCCCTCTAACGGAAGTTTTCTGAAATTTAAATAGCCTCAATTCTGTTGCAGAGTCTAGTTATTTCACGTACCAAATTTTAGTAAAATCGATCAAGTCATTAAGGAGATATTGAGTCTTAACAATGCACTACTTAAAGCACCCTCTTTCGGAAGTCTTTGGAATTTTTTATATTTTATATTTTTTCTTGGGTGCAGTTGAACGTTCATACCAATTTTCATTGAAATCGGTCCAGGAAATTAGGAGCTATTAAGTCTTGAAAACACACTGCTGAAAGCGCCCTCTTACGGAAGATTATGGAATTTTTTATAGCCTATGTTTTATCTTGGGCGCAGTCGAACCTTCATACCAAATTTCATTGAAATCAGTCCAGGCGTTTAGAAGTTATTATAGCTTGCCACGCCCACATACTTCCGCCCACTTTTTTACACCCTCTATGTTCTTTCTCACTATAAAAGGTACTCGGTGTCCAAATTTCAGCTCAATCGGATTAATGGTGCGCGAGCCGATACGGAACAGACAGACAGAGGGACATACATTTGATTTTATATATTAGACTAGCGGATGTAACCCGGTGTTACTCGGGGTTTTGCCTCGAGCACAGAAAAAGGATGATTTTCAAACTGCTCTCATTTTAACATTTTTTAAATTATCAATTAAATTTTAAATTTTTAAAATTATAGCTTTTTGGGCTTTTGCCCCCTCCTTCCGTCGAAAGTGTTTAGTCAAATTTCCGTAAAACTGTACCTGACAGAGAGGTTACAAAAAAATGACATCTTCAACGTCTCGATCTGACGTCTAGTTTTTGAGGAAAATGGTCATCGAGTTTGAAAAAAGTAATTTCGAGAAAAATGCGTTTAAGGGGACGTGACACCTTCAAAAAGTTTTTTATTTTAATGTTTTAAAATGCGTATCGAGAATAAAAAATAAGATATCATTTTGAAAAATTACAAATATATTTTTCGGAAAAAAAATTACGCAAAAAAATTGTTTTTATTAGTTTAATCACGTATATGGCTACCGGAATTTTTTTTAAAAATCATTAAAAAACTCATGGCGGGCGTGATAAAAAAAAACTACTCGACGATCGTACTGAAATTTTAATATGTTGTTTTACACTTGTCGATGCATGGAATGAACTACGGATAGAAAAATCGGTTCAATAGCTTTTGAGTTTTTGGCCGATTTTGATCAAAAAACTTGACACTTTTCGAAAAAACGCCGCCTTTTTGTTATTTTTCAACCAAAATTATTTTTTCTAGATCATTACATGACGGTTTTGATGTTGATAAAAATCCCATTTTTTGCTTTTTTTTCCAGTCCCATGTCCCAGTGAATCGTAATCATGCCCGCCATGGTTTTTTGATGTTTTCTTAAAATAATTCTAGTAGCCATTTATGTAAATAAGAAATAAAAATAAATTGTTTTGTGTAATTCTTTTACTAAAAAAATATATATTTAATTTTTCAAAATGATATCTTTTCTTGTATTCAACTTTAAGCATTTTAAAACATTAAAAGTAAATTTTTTTGAAGGTGTCACGTCTCCTTAAAGTTTTTCTTAGCATGCACTTAATATGCAATTTCATCTCAAAAAAATTCCAATTTTAAAAAATTCTATAGGCATCGATGTAATTTGTGGATTGTCTTCGTTCAACTTCGGTTTTGGTCGATACTTGGTTCGGTTAATTTTTTTTTCATCTTTATATAGCTTCTGCTCGTAATCGTTAAACTTATTTTTTTTCTTTAGTCTTTGGTTCTTTACTTCGTTTGCCTTCGACTAATTCCTTGATTTTTGTCGAAAGAACTTTTGAAAGAATAGAATCTATTTCAGTAACAGATACAAATGCCTACCAAGTTTCCTACCTCTCACGGAAGTTTTCTGAAATTTAAATACCCTCAGTTCTGTTGCAGGGTCAAGTTATTTCACGTACTAAATGTCATCAAAATCAGTACAGGTGTTTAGGAGTTATTATGTCTTTAAAACGCACTACTTAAAGCGCCCTCTTGCTGAAGTCTTTGGGATTTTTTATAGCCTATGTTTTATTTTGGCAGAAGTTAAACCTTCATACCAAATTTCATGGAAATCGGTTTAGGTGTTTAGAAGTTTTTATAGAGTGCCTCGCCCACACACTTCCGCCCACTTTTTTACATCTTCTATGTTCTTTCTCTCTATCAAACGTACTCGGTGTCCAAATTTCAGCTCAACCGGATAAACGGTGCGCGAGACCATACGGAACAGACTGACAGACAGACGGAAGGACAAACATATGATTTTATATATTAGATTATATTGCAGTAACTTCTTTTAAATTTTGATGTAAGATTTATACATTTTTAAATTTTATTTCAAATAAAACGGGATTTCGCAGGATGCAATCTTAACTCCATTACGAATATGAGTAAAAGAAAGAAGAAGAAGAAATAAGTAGAAATTTTTTTTTGTTAATCGAAAGTAGTTAATTCATAAAGTCAATATAACATTAATAACATTTCAGTAAAACACTGAAAATAATTCTTATATACCACTATATAGAGGTGAAAGTATTACCCCATGAGAGCAAAACTCTAGCGGGGTTTTGCAAACTTATGGGCGGAACATATTTTTTTACATATTTAATTTGGGTGAACAGTGGATTTATTGGCAACTCAGCGCATCAGTTTTTGGGCTCTAACTTGTCCAGTATTTGGATTAAGACGTTAAACAATAATTTTCCAAACATTTCCTGAAAAAAAACACGTACCATTTTCGAGTTAAGGGACAAAACAAAAAAAAAATTTTATGATATTCCTGTTTTTTTTTTGTTCCTTTCAGTAAAAGTTTAGCCAAATCAGTTATTGACCAACTGGTGTGAATTTTTGGTGGGAATTGTTTAGAAAATTTTTATTTAACCTCTTAACCTCAATACTGGAGAAGTTGAAGACACAAAAATGATGCTTTGAATTGCAGTTTACCCAAATTAAATATGCCCAAAAAATATGTTCCACCCCTCAGTTTGAAAACCTCGCTAGTGTCTTGCTCTCATGGGGTAGTACTTTCACATGTATATAGAGGTATTTAGGAATTTTGAATTTTGACGGTGCAATATAGGTTAAAATTAACTCCAATAAAAATTCCAGTTGGAATTTTTTGAAAACATAATCTTATTATTTTAAATTGTACACTATACAATCACTACTTTACACAACTACTACCAACACTAAATTAAACTTATGCATTATTTGTTTTAAGTGTAGTCAAAGAAGGGAACTTTTTCAATTCAAAATATGCTGACTATAAAATGCATCTGCTTTAAGAACGTACTTTCGATTTATAATGACATGAAGATGTCTCGGTCTAGAAATTATAATTTGTTTATTAGCTTTATGAGCAACAGCAGACGGGACAGAGGATTGAAAAATTCCGCGGCACTTAGCACATCTGTTCAAAATTTAAGTGATAAAAAGGCAAAAAAAAAAAAAATCAAAAACATGAAGAGAAGCAGACAAAAATATTGTCGGCGTGAGTTTTGGGTGGCAAATGCGTAAGACGTTTAACAAGTTCGAGGATGAAGCATGAGGGAGTTCTTTGGTCTAAAGCATTGCAGTATATCTTCAATGTCTGCGTTGTTATTCACTCATATGTAGTACTTGGGCTGAAACAGATGATATATTAGCGATGCACATTCTGGCATGAATTGCAAAGCATTATGAGGAAAGCGGAGTGTGGCTCATCAAGAAGTGTGCCATGGCATAACGCAAGAAAAGACACACATGCCATAACTTATTGTCATGGAGCGCGACACTTTTGTGGCACAATTAAAAATGGATATTGGTGAGGTCTTTCAAAGAAATAGATGTCCGTTTACTTACCTTATTCAAAGTAAAAGAAAAAAATGCGAGTGATTCACAATATATGCGTACTTAATGTTTATTTTATTCAACTACCACAGTTGATTAATACATATATTATCATATATATATATATTTATATATACTATGTAATATATATTGCAAAACAATATCTTATATTGTATGCAAATTGAGCTGAAGTGCTTTGATGTCTGGCTTAATTGTAAGAATATCGCCTAAATGTGTTTTTCGTCGTTACTATATTACAATGTATTGAATTATACTCTCGTGTTGAAAGCTTGTAGATGCTATGTGGCTAAATTTAGACACAAATGCATCAATTCTTAAGCATATTGCACATCCGAAATAAAAATCTACATATAAGTATTTGTAATAGGTAATTTTAGTTCTCTTTAAGATATGTACTCCACAAAACCTTTAACGCAATGTTCAAGCATTAACTCCATCACACTACCGATTGCTCCTTAGTGGATTCAGTTCCTTGATCTATATGGTCTTCGGATTTAATTTTTGCTGATGTCCAGATTTGCAAGTCTGCTAATGGTTTGGGGCTGTCCGGAGCCTTCTTTCTTTCGTAAGGTGAGTCTGTTGACTTTGTTTGATGATGTTCTAAGTTTTGAATATTTGGAAAATTATATGGCCGACCAAGAAATGATGGAAGTCCTAGCCCTCCGGGTGTATATTTTGATGTGGCGCCATTGGCAAAAGGAGACGTTGGTATTGCGGGAAAGGCTATAGAATTCATGTCATTTGGCTGCAATTATTGAGAAAATGGTTGATGTCAATATTATTTGTATATTATTTTGATTTATGAAATATAAGATGCTAAGTTCATTTAAGATAAAATAAGTTTTTGAAATGATTTTTACAATAATTTTGAAAATATCCGTTAATATGTATAAAAGATTTGTAATATTGTAAGGTTCCTAAAGTATTCAACAATCGACCCAAGTCAGTTAGTAGCTTCTGAAAGATGTCATGACTGTGTAGATAACAAATCTTTCCCCTGAGCAAAAGCTGTCTTAATATACACATATGAATGTATATCATCGTGTGAATACTTATAGCTTTAAGTACAGAACTATTATCGTTAAAAACGTACCCACTTATAACTCATCTTATTAAAACTGAAGCGGGAATTGATAGGGAAGAGGTCCGTAAGTTGAACACCATATCTTTAAGACATTTCCGACGATGGGAGCACTCGGCGACGATTTCGCCTGACATATTCTTTTGTTTCGTAGACTTAAATTTTTATGTGGCAATAAAGCGAATAGACGCATTACACACAGCTGCGACAAAAATTTTTTTAAAAATTCTTGAAAATAGTAATCGTGATTAAAATAGTAATTTTTCTACAGGGTGATAAATGTAATAATTTCCAACGAAAACGTTAGTAAAATGTTTGTTTCATGATCCAAAGAGATTTAAAACATGTTGTGAAAACAAAATTTGTTCTTCATTGAATTTAATATACCGTTTGAATCGTAAGTTGAACATATTTTAGGTCCGTAAGTTAATAATTTGTTATTCTTTTTTTAGGTTTGAAATTGACACTGGATCAATTTTAAAGTACTTGGACAGTATTTAAGTTGATTCTTTGTGTTTTTTGTTTTTTATTTTTAGCATGACAAGTCCTAAACAAAGAACAACCGAACATGGAGAAAACGATTTTGAGACGTTGCTCAATACGATCAGAGCGATCAAAATTTATGAAAAATCCATCGTTTAAACAAATATATAGTAAAGTAAAATGCATTAAAAAAAAAGAAACTTTGGCAATCAGCCATTTCCACTTAGAGTTTATGTTTGTTTGTGATTTTGATGGGGTGTTCAACTTACGGACCAAAAAATATGTTTCCCAATTACAAGCTATCCAGAAGAATGGTCATAATTTTTTTTATTTTGAAAGTAATCCAATTCATTTCTTGAGCAAAGTTGTTGATATTGTTATGCTCTTTCTCAAATATTTATTTGGAGATAATTTATGGTCAAAAAAGCTAGAGCTTCTCAACTTATGGACCTCTCGCCTATTGTTGTCGTCTACAAAATAAAGTGGGATTTAAAGAGTTTATAATAAAACAATGCTTTCATTTCAACTCTAATAAAACAGTGAATTCTGAGACAACCTTGTCATTGAAATATATTTCAAATTTCTCAAAGCTTGAAGATTTTGTCTTCATATTTACCCCAGATATCGAAAACCTGAAATTACTTGAGCAAAATTCTTTTCTACATTCTTTTAAAATACGATTTAAAATTTATATGTGAAGTCTTAAAAACATACAAATTCCTTAATATTTTATGTTTTTATTAGTAAAAGGATCGTCAGTTTTTATTTTATTGGCCTTTTTTGTTACATTTGAATTTATTGAATTTCTTTAAAAAATACTAAAATTTCTTAATGTTTTCTTTTGATTTTGGGAAACCATGTTAAACCATGATTTGTAAGTTTTATATATGTTCAGTTTTGGAAAATTTTAAAAAATATTTTGAGTTTAAAAAATCTTTTGATGTGTCCCATAATAACCATTGAGCTGAAGGCTACAAAAGCTTATAAATTCATAGTAAATTCTATTAATATAATTACTAATAGAAATATAATTACTAGTAGAAGTAATTTTAATTACTTGCTAATTGTTTGGAACAAATACACTTTTCATACAATAAAATAATAAAAAGGCAACGATACAAATTTTAATTTTTGGGTTAAATTTGGTCTTGAATTTTTGTTTGTATATTTTGAAGGCCACATCGACAAAATTCAAATAAAAAAAAAAAAACAACGAACGAAAATATCTTCATTAAATCTCAATATGTATTGTTTAGAGTTAAAAATTTACGTATTCAAAATGTATTAAAGTCATTATAATGGATATTCGATATAGCGTATACATAATAGTTTTCATTTAATACACTATTGCAGTATATTTTTAAACATACCTGCGGCTTAAATCCATTAAAAAATGGTGGCAAATATGGAAAGAACATTTCGGAACGTCTTTGCATAAATTCAGTTTCCTGGGATAAACCACCCGGTCTATGCATGGGTAGTTCAAGTGACATACGGCGACCCCGACGTGAAGTTGGATTTGACCACATATGGGTTCCCATATGCACCTAAGGAATGCAAAAAAAAAATAAATTTTATAAATTATAAAATATTATAGTTAAATTGGAGGTTAAATCTAAGTTATTCAAAACAATTTTATAATTCGAATTTTAAATTCGGCAAAATATTTCAAAATATATTTCTTTTTCCACACAAATAAAATAGGAAATAATTGTTCAATCATAAAAAGTTCTTGTATTCAATTAGCGAAGTCGTCTTTTTTCTTAATTATAGTTTAAATTTTTGTTTTGAAATAAACCGCGCATTGATGTGAAATTTTATGATTCAGTTAATTATTTTCCTGATGAAGGAGCAAACTCTTTCTGTATTATTTTTGCCATTTTGAAATCTTAAACCAACGATTGAGTACATACATGCAAAGAAATTTTGCGTTTACCGCAACTGAAAAATTCACAAACTATACTTCGTTTGTGATCTGTATTTCCCTCAAACGAATATTCAGTTGTCATCAACTTCAAAATATTCTTGCTTGAAACGAAAAAACATCGGAACTTAATGAAATTTTATCATTGCTTCGGAAATTCAAGTTTAGCCGAGTGTACTGGCGTTTGAGTCTTGGAACTCGATTGACCTGAGTTCAATACTCGACAAGGACACCAAATATTTGTTTTTTTTTAATTAAAGTTTTTTAAGCAAAACTTATTTTGACGGTTATTTTTGACGAAGCAGTTAATGAAACAGAATTAGAATTTCAATAACTAAATTAAAATTTTGTATACTAACACAGCCAAGATTCGAACCAACGCCTTTTGCGTGACAGTCTAGCAAGCTTCCATTGAGCTATTGTGAGATATGAATATTTTAAGATTACAAATGTGTATGTCACAAAAAAAGGATCTTTTTTCTACAAATTAAAATTTTCAGTTGAACAAAACAAATTATTCGGTTGCTGCAACTTAAAAATAACTCACGTTAATGGCAAACGAAATTAATTTCTTGCAACTAAAAAACGCGTTTCCCGCAACTGACTATTATTATGACAACTGTTCAAACGTTTCAAAAACATGATTTTAAGCACTTTTTAAGATTTAAAGTTTTTTTTCGTTTGCAGCAAACTGGCGATAAATGTTTTTTTTTCTTTGCGTGTTTAAATAGATACGTCAACCTTAGATTTTTTTCTTATATCCCATATCTGAAAATCATTCAAATGATCAATGATGACACCTTGGAGGCCTTTTCATGTGAATCTTCATTGACACGGAAAAAGGTGGGTACTTCAGATAATAAGAAAGCATTAATTCAAAGTACAATTTTTTTATATATATATATAGCTAAATTTGTTTTAGCTTTAGGACTTAAAAAAGTAACTAAATATACCCAGATTGCCAATTTTTTCCCATAAAACCCAATAAAAAGGGTTTCACTGCAATCAGCGCAATCTACTTTAGAAATGGTAATCTGCCTTCTAGATCTTTCGAGGCAACCACCCCTACATATAAAATAACCATTGCAAGATTGTAGTTTCGATAATTGTTATTATATTAATGGTGAGTCTATCATTAGAAGCAAGAATTGATAATTGGAAGTATATTTTTAATTTTTTAAAACGACAATTGCTCTTTTTAACTTGTACAATGTACAATGTACACAATGATTGAAAACTTGACGTAGGGGAGCTGGGGGCTAGTTGTAACACTTTTTGGAAAATATGATGGGAAAACGAAACTACACGATATATCCTGGTTTTAAAACATGTGTTGAAAGGTTAAATATTTAAATATCCTTGCGTTAAACTGAGGGAAAAAACATTGCAAGTGTTATATTTTATAATAACTGCTAGAAAGCCTATGCTTGCCCACTCGATGTAAAGTCCGATGAGACACTAACGGGTCTCGTTTGAAAGAGTGCGTTATATAGGATGAAAAAAAAGAGAGACTTGTAGAAAAACCTTTCGTATTCTAGGCAAAAATAGCGTGTTACAACTTACCCCTGTTACAACTAGCCCCCCTCTCCCCTACATGTTTTTATGACAACTCCGAACGGTTAATATGCATGCTCTCACGACGCTTTACATGGCAATATTTACTCTCTAAGGTTTGCTATCGTTTGCATAGAGGTGGCGAGCGGTCAGAAAAATTTATTTCTATTGAATAAGACTTTCTCGCAGATGTCAGGCTTGAACCTGGGTACCTTGATTCGTTGGGTCCCACGCCACACACTTAAAATGCACGCCCACTGTCGCTACTGTGAGTGTAAAATTCTCTGCTCGAAGAAGAATATAAATCTTTCCAACTCTTTAAATCTTCCAAATGTTTGATACAAGCTACGTGTACTCTGATAAGTAGTGAAACGGGTTACGTTTATTTTAACAGCAGTCGTTTCTGATTTGAAGTAGAATGTGGTGGCGTTGAAATTTCATATAAAACCGAAGAGAGTACTTTAACTAGATTAACTGAAAATATTTCCGCAGACTATAAAGAATATCTTATATATATTATTATTTTCTTTGAAAGAAAATATTAACAAATTGTTTTTTTACAAATTAATATACGTAAATTTTCTGTTCATAAGTAATGAAGAATAATCTCATCTTTCTTATTATTTTAATATATTGCAAGAGCAAATATTAAGTAAAGTTTTCATATTGTGCATAGTCGAGTTTCTGCAAACCAATCTTACCTTTAAATTGCCTTTTGTTGTGAATGCCTTCTGGCACACATTACACTGGAATGGCTTGTCACCTGTATGCGTTCTCATATGTATCTGCAGCGCTGAACTTGAACTGAAATTTCGCCGGCAAACGTGACAGAAATGTTTGTTGTTAGCAGGAGGATCCAAATTAGAACCAGGTGACCCCACAGACAGCAAAGCCTGTTGAAAGTCCAGAGAACCCATCGGGAAACGAGGTGTATCTGAGCTGTGATGTGATGAGTTTGATTCATGCGGTAGTGAGGACACTGCAAGATATACGATACAATAAATATTAGCTATTGTACATTCAGGGAGCAGGGATGGAGTATTCATTGCCCAGTGCGAAACGTACATAGCTGCATCTTCATGAGTGATTGTTCTGCGTCAACATGGGCCTGGTGTTCGAAAGATTGCGGTGGAGTGTCGGATCCATCATCCAACGGGTTAACTGTGCGTTCCACATCGGTTTGTGGCTCTTGTTTAATGCTTTCTTTAGGAGAATCCAGCGAATTTCTATCTTGCGGCGACAAATGCTCTTCATTATCAAATTGTTTATTCCGAAAGCAGCTTTCTGAGTTTTGATTTGTATTTGTCTCACTTCCAGCGTCTTCCGGCTTCTTGGCAAATAGATTTGGATTAAGGGTTATCTAAAAATAAATGCATAGCAAGAAAAGAATAGACCACATTTTTTTCAAGTCTTTTCATATTAATATTAAAAACAGAGTATAATGAAAATTCCGTCAGTTCACAGACAATGATTGTCATTTTTGAAAATATCCTCTTTAATGTGGCGTTAATGAAGACGAGCGAGACAAACATTAAATAAATTTTACAGTGAAAATTCTTTTTGGTGTTTTTTGCAACAACATTGTTCCTGGGTTTTTTCTATTGTAATATTTTGAAATGCTTGCATTCGAAGTATGGTTTTCTATACAGGGTAATGTGGGAAATTTATATGCTTAAAATATACAAGAACTTTATGTAGACAGATTCATATTAAAAGAGAGAGAAAGATTGATTAAATTTTCTAGATTATATTAATTTTCTAGATTTATTATTATCTATTAATTATTATTATTATTTATTTAGTATTTATTATTGTTATTGTTTTATTAATAAATTTGATAATCTGCTAGCTCAGTCAGTGGATTGCAAAAAGAAAACAATTTTTTTTAGCAATGATTAATTTTCATTAAAACACTAGAAGCTGATATAGCCGATCCTGCCCAGGCTGAATACCTTTGCAGTTTTTAACAAACTTTGTTTCCCAGAATTTATAAAAAATAATAATAATGATTTTTAAGAATTTTTTTTCAATTTCGAATTTCATGTTAAGAGGCCAGAAATCTATAAGAACTAGTAAGGTATAACTTCGACTTGGCCGAAGTTAAAATAACCCCACGGCCGATTCGTAAGAGTAAAACAATCTTAAATTATATCACTTTTTGTATGAGATTTTAAAAGATTTTAAAATCTATTTCTATTTTTATAACGTCGAAAAAACATACATATCAAATTGTTTTCCTGCAGCTTAGAAATAAGCCTTTTTATACAGTTTTTTAATTTTGGATGATATGGGAGGTGGGCGTGTTCGTGAATGGATGACGCTCATTTTTCTAATACGTCTTCAGTTTTGATATAAAATGAGTTAAAACCAAATTTTATTTTTGTAACTTCGACAGAAGTCTCTTAATAGTTTTCAATTTTTGGGTTATATGGGAGGTGGGCGTATTAGTGGATGGATAACGTCCATTATTCTATCACACCTAAGTTTTGACACAAAATACATAAATACCGAATTTCAGTTATATAGCTGATTGTGGTTGTATGGGAGGTGGGCGTGGTTTTCATCAGATTTAGCCCATTATCAAACTTGATCTTTGCTTTTCAGAAAAAAGGTTAAATATCGAATTTCATAACGATAGCTTAAAAATTACGGCTGTAATCTTGGCGACAGACAGACAGACATGGTTAAATAAACTCAAGTGGTGATGCTGATCAAGAATATATACACTTTTCTATTCCTACCACGCCTCCTTATGGACGTTACAAACGTTGTGACAAATTCAATATACCCCTTAGGCAGTACGCGTGAGGGTATTAAAATATAGTGTGATGCCGTGTACAGAATTTTTTTGATTTTGGCGCGTATTAATATTAACATTTATAGTTAAATTTTAACACAAAAATTTAATTCTAAAAAAATAAAAGTTTTTGGCACCCATAAAAATGAATAATTAAAAAAAAAAGAACACAATTTTGATTTTTTTTAAATGTAATTTTTAATTAAAAAACTTAATTTTGCAAAAAAACAAAACAAAATAACACACATGCACATGCACAAGTTTGCTAAAGAAATGGTTCTTAAAACTTAATATTGAAGTTATTATATCAAATAATTTTGGACCGCCGTTTTAAATGACTTAAGCTTGAACTCAGCAGATATAAAAAATTATGTCAACCTTAGAATTTTCTCATCTATCACATTTGGGTAAATACTAGCGTTCGGACGTTACATTCGGAAACATTTCTTCGTATATTTTAAACATTTTGCAAATCTGTTCAATTAAGAGAAATCTATTTAAATAGCCTTCCATAAGTATTCAAAATAATAATTAAAACATTATGACCGTTTGATTTGAATTTAACTTGAAATTCTTATTTTTGTCGGCCAATCGGACGTTCCAAAAAAAAGGAAGTACTTTTAAGACTACGCCCGAACTAAGAATAATTCTGCGAAAAGGTCGGTCACATGTTGAAAGTGCAAATAATTACATATAATGGTTTAAAGAAATGCTCAACAACATCTTAAAGTCGTTATATTAAAGTCACAGATTGGATTCGCATGTGTCCGGACGTTACATATTTTTCCCCACCATATTAAAAATTCTCATGAATTTTTTAAAAATTTTTTAATAACGCAAAGAAATACATCTTCGCTTGACCCTTAAATGCATAGTATTGCAAATCGGCAACATACCCTTAAAATTAATATATTTATATGAATATTGTATCGATTTATTATTTTCTATATCATCATATCATCATTAATGTTTAAGTATCGCGGGGGGTCACGTACGCTATTGGATTGTTGTTTTTTGTAGTTACATTTGGTTATTTTCTAAATAAATTATATGAACAAATTTTGTTGCGTTACATATAATTTGATGTAATAAAAAATATAAATTAAGAAAAACTACAATTTAAAAATATTTAATGAATAAATGTATGGCTTTGTAAATATAAAATTGCATGTTTGTGTGAAATAAACTTAACAAAAAAAGTTATTTTTTGATTCTGTTACCATTTTTGGAAAAGATTTATCTTCGATATAAATTTTTTCACATCGAAAAAAGAAATCATGCATTTAAGGGTTAAATTATTAATTTTCTTTATAGACGGACTTTGATATATTTCGAATTGCAGTTGTTGCTACCATCAAAAACATTTTATTTGAACATTAATGAATTTTCAGGTTGACTATTTTCTGGAGAAGCCCATATCCAAAGCTTATTCAAATCGATGAGTGAACCCGGGGACCTTTCTTTGTTAGAAACAATAATTTTGGATAAGAACTACATACATAAAGAGTGTGACTCTCAGTGACCAATGGAACAAGACGCTGCTTAAAGAAATACAAGTGCACAAAACTGGTGAAATGAATTCATGAAGGGACCAAGTCACATAAATAACTTTGTAAACTTGTTTGAAAATCTGAAGGCCTGCGCTTGAAAATCCTTGGATTCTTATTTAAATCATAAAAGTTTTAATATATTTTTTTGAAAGCGGTTTTGTTGGATGGAACACAATTTTGAAAAATAAACTCTTATAATATCATTTAGCCTTCAAGTGAGGCTAATTTAGGCAACGTGAATTAATTTTGTTTTTGCACTACTAGCAGGATAGGTTTTTTTAATGAATCATTAAAAAATTACAAACATTGGTTTCTAGAACAAAAATGAAAAAATATATATGTGTTAACAATAATCTTTCTTTCTTATTTTCAAGCTTTAATGACAAATAAATATGTTGTTACATACATAAAAACAGAGAAGATTTGACGCAGGTTCAATATGACTTCAATAATTGCAGTCATCATAAACGGAAGGATATAATTTACTTTTATTCAGCAAAGATATAACTCAACTGATTTCTAGCAAGAAGTGGGATTTCACTTAATTTTAGTGGAAAGAAGAAATTTGAGTTTCTTCTTTCCACTAAATTACTTCTTATGCTTTCGTAGAATTTTAAGAAATAATGGCTGATTAGAAAAATATATGTTGGTTTGATATTTCTTCCTTTCACTCATTTATGTATAGTGATATATAAAATTTATACTATTGAGCATGAATAAGCAAATGCTGACTTAAATCGAAATGATATCGATTTTAACGCCCATTTTTAAAATGCAAAAATGGGAGGTGGGTGTGTTCGTAGGCGGATTACGCCTACTTTTCTTCCACAATTTAGTTTTGATATAAAATACAAATATGTGGTGACCGTGGCATGCAGGTTAAGTGTGTGTCTTACCATGCTCGGAGCCCGAGTTCGATCCCCAGTCGCGGCGTAAAGATTTTTCAATAAAAAATTTTTTTGATTGGTCACCACCTCTCTGCAGACAATGGCAAACCTCAGAGAGTAAATAATGCCATGTAAAGCTTCTTGCCATGTAAAGCTTTAGCCGTTCGGAGTCGGAATAAAACATGTAGGTCCAGTTTTCGGTTAATTGTGTGCAAACATTTAATAACACACACAACACAATTGATCATAAGAAGCTCGGTCAAAGTCCTTTCAAGGGCTGAAATGGCCAATTTGTTTTTTTTTTTATATGAATGCTATTAAAAAGTAAAGTTCCTTTTGTTGTCGTTTTAATTAATTTGGGCTAAGATACATTTTAGTTACGGTGACCATTCGTCCCGTATTACCCGGGACAGTCACGTGTTAAAGCTAAATGTCCCAGTGTATTATTTTTTAATACGGGGCGTGGGAGAGACACTTATTTACTCTTTTGTCCCGAAAAAGGACAGTTTTATTGTTTTTAACAACGTGTTTACAATTTTGTTCAAGTTTTGCAATATTTTTACTGCTACCTTTACACGAAAACATTAAGAGATATTCATTCAAAAAATACAATGTAAAAATATCTTTTTTTAAAATTTTGACGATTATTTTTCACCAAGCAGTTAAGAAACAGAATTAGATTTTCTTTAATTAAATTAAAATTTTTGAAATTTACACAGCCAGGATTCGAACACACGTCTTCCGCGTGACAGTTTGTCACGTTTCCATTGCGCTATTGTGAGATGTTGTGTTTAATTAAGTTTTTAAGATTACAAATTTGTGTGTCATGAGAAACGGGTCTTTATACGCCTACCCGTACTGAGTAAGGAGTATATTAATTTTGTCACGACGTGTGTAACGCCCATAAGGAGGCGTGGTAGGTATAGAAAAGTATATATGTTCTTCGTCAGCATCAACACTTGAGTTGATTTAGCCATGTCCGTCTGACTATCCGTCAGTGGACACGATTACCGCCGTAATTTTGAAGCTTTCGTACTGAAATTCGACATTTAAGTTTTTTCTAAAAAACTGAGATCAAGTTCGAGAATGTGCTAAATCGGATGAAAACCACGCCTATCTGCCATACAACCACAATAATGAAAACTCCATAGAGAAGCAAATATTAAAGTTACAAAACTGAAATTCAGTATTTGTGTATTCTACGTCAAAACTAAGGTGTGTTAGAAAAATGGGCATCATCCACCTACTAACACGCCCACCTCACATACAAGCCCAAATTTAAAATCTATATAAAGAAACTACTGCCGAAGCTCCATAAATAAAATTAGGTATTTATTCACTTAATATCAAAATTAAGGCGTGTTCGAAAAATAGGCGTCATCCATCAACGAAAACGCCCACCTCCCATACAACCACAAAATCAAAAATATATAAAAACAAGTAAAGAAAGTCTAAAGTCGGTCTAGGCCGACTATGAAATACCCTAAACCCACTTTTCAAAAAAAAAAAAAAAAAAATTTATTGTAAATGGGCGTGTCCGTGGGCGGATGATGTCCATTTTTCAAAACCATCTTTGTCTTGTCATAAAAACATACGTGCCAAATTTTAGCTCTGTAGGTTAAACAGACGCTTGTTTATTGCGTTTTCAATTTTTGGGTTGTATGGGAGGTAGGCGTGTCCGTGAGCGGATGACGTCCATTTTTCGAAGACACCTTTGTGTTGATATTAAATACATACATATCAAATTTTATTGTTGTAGGTTAACTATGAGCTGAGTTATGCAGTTTTCAATTTTCACGTTATATGGGAGGTAGGCGTGTCCGTGGGCGGATGATGTCCATTTTGTAAAACTATCTTTGTTTTGTTATAAAAAACATATGTGCCAAATTTAAGCTCTGTAGGTTAAACAGAGGCTTATTTATTGCGTTTTCAATTTTTGGGTTGTATGGGAGGTGGGCGTGTCCGTAAACGGATGACGTCCATTTTTCAAAGACATCTTTGTGTTGATATAGAACACACACATACCAAATTTTGTTGTTGTAGACTTATTATGAGCTGAGTTATGCAGTTTTAAATTTTTGCGTTGTATGGGAGGTAGGCGTGTCCGTGGGCGGATTCCAAAAATATTTAATAGTGCAGATCCTTGGGTACATGTGACCATGTGTACCAAGTTTCATCCAATTATCTCAACTCCTTCTTCTTATCCTGTGTATACGGACAACACACAGACGGACGGACGGACGGACGGACGGACGGACGGACGGACATAGATAGCTCGACTCACGTGGTGACGCTGATCAAGAATATATATACTTTTCTATACCGGACTCGCTTCGTTCTATGCGTTACAAACGTTTGCACAAAGTTAATATACCCTGACCTTTCAGGTTTAGGGTATAAAAAGGATTCTGTCGAAACTACAAATGTAAAATAAGAAATTTATGAATTTTAAATCAAAATTAAGGCATTTTGGAAAACTGGGGAAATGAGCGTCATCCACCCACAATTAGCCCACTAGAGTGGGTCGGCCTCCATAAAAAAAAAAATTTTTAAAAAGCCACCCCTATTTTAAAGTAGACTTCGAGAGGATTCCGAAAACTAGTAAGCCCCGTTAGACCGATTTATCCCCCTTTAAATTTATTTTTTTTCCCATAAGATTAAACTCTTTCAAGCTTGTTTAATTTGTGTTCAAAAAATTATTTATTAAGTTTAAAAGCAAAGAAGTCATAATAGTTCAAATATTTGATGTAGTCCTTTTTTTATTAAAAATTAACTTTTATTTTAGTCAACGAACAATCACATAAATACAATGAAGTGGAATGGAACAAGATTGTTCTTATATGTCAGTGCAAATGTGGCATAAAAACAAATGTCCAATGTTACTGCTCCGATTTTGATAAGATTCCTCAAAACTCTCAACATTTTTATATTGATCAATGTGGACCAAGACAGTAGACTTTTGATAATATACAAGAGAAAGTTGAAAGTATTGAACACAAGACACGATTTTTCTTCCTCTTTGAATAAAAATATGCTAATTCGGCCATACATTTCGTTTACGAAAATTTCATATAAAAGTCGTTAATTCGTGCACGAACGCTATCAGAAACGTTAAACAAGTTTTCAATTCATGATATTTTTATTTTTCAGTTGTTCTAAAGCAGCAAGTTTCTTTTAAAAATCATCTACGCTGTTTTGTCAACGATGTCAGCGACTACAGAGAAATTATAAATATATTTTTTAAAACAATTATTATGGCAAAAATATGATTTCTAATTTTTAATAAATATTAAATTTTTTAAAACCTTTCAATATATTAGGGGTATTCTCGCTGCCTTGTAAAACCCTTGCAAGGTGTAAGAATTACAAAAGTTGCAGAATCTTGCAATCCGTCCAATGACACAACAACAAAATACAAGCGATAAAAGTTACGCAATTCATGCAATTTGTGCAACACTGGCACTTATGTATTAGGTGGATGTCCAACCGTGCACTCTGATTTTGACAAATTTGTTTATTTTAGTTCGTTTGCGTAAGCGTTAATATTTAAATTTTTTGTTTTCGCCTGTTTGCGGCATTTCTTTTAATATTCGCAATATTTACGCTTTTGTGCGCTCCCGCAGTGTTGCATATTGCAGTATTGCAAGGTTGCATTTTCACAAATTTTGCATCTTTGCTATACTGCGAGAATACCCCTATTGTAAAAACAATTTCCAACGGACTTAAAGGATAGATAATATTAATACTTAATATCAAAAAATCATTTTTCAAGATATTAAGAGAAAATAGAAATTGAGCAAAAATTCAATCGCAGAAAAGCACGATTTGTTTTTGAAATTTTAAAATTAAAAAAAAAATGTTAAGTAAACTAAACTTTAAATTAAATTAAATTAAATTTTTAAAACATGGATTACGACCTTAAGCATAGTACTATGTTCGTTTGTGTGAAATGTCGCTGGAAACATCCATTTATTTGTTGCGTGAAAATTTTGACAGATATTTTGTTGTGAATTAATAGCTGATGATCAGCTTACAAATTTCAACAAGAAATAATTAAACAGCCAGAATTTATTAGAGGGAAAGCAGAAAATCATTTAAGTTCTTTAATTTTTATTAATTGTGATTACATAAATACAAAATAAATATTGATGATGTGCCTTGTTTTGGAGCAGGACAAGTCATTAGTTAATGGCAGTCTGCAAGCTGCGAAATTTTGCGGCCGTCAACACCGCGGAAAGGTGCTTCCGTATTTACAATTTCCAACAACTGCAATTATTAATTGCAAAACTTTAAATTAGTACAAAAATATAATTTCAATTAGAAACACTGTACTTTTGATAGCACTTTTTTCTTAAATAAAATGACAACTGTCACTTTTCACAGCAAAATAAATGGTCTGTTGAATTAAATTGCGGTGAACACAATGTTGCTAGATGCATGTTGCGGAATATAGTACTAGATTTTCCGCAGCGGAACTTAGTACAGCTTTGTCGAAAAAGTTGTGAAATGTCACGGTTGTTTCACAGCTGTCATTTTTTTGTATGGAAATTTGAGTGGAATTTCACGTGAAGCTGAACAAAGTATCATGCTTAAAGCATAGTACTCTGCTCGGCTTCACGTGAAATTCCACTCAAATCTCCATACAAAAAATGACAGCTGTGAAACAACCGTGAACATTTCACAACTTTTTCGTCAAAGCTGTACTATGCTTCGCTGCGGAAAATCTATTACTATATTCCGCAACATGCATCTAGCAACATTATTTTCACGGCAATTTAATTGAACCGACCATTTATTTTGCCGTGAAAAGTGGCAGTTGTCATTAAATTTAAGAAAAAAGTGCAAGCAAAAGAACAGTTTGTAATTGAAATTATATTTTTTGTACTATTTCTAAAGTTTTGCAATTAATAATTGCAGTTGTTGGAAATTTTAAATACGAAACCTTGGTGTTGGCGGTCGCAAGACTTCGCAGCTTGCAAACTGGCATAAACTAATGAGTTGTTCTGCTCCAAAACAAAGGACATGCATACTTGTATAAATATTTATTTTTTATTTATATAATCACAAATATGAAAATAAAAGAACTTAAATGATTTTCTGCTTTTCCTCTAATAAATTGTGGCTGTTTATTTACATCTTGTCGAAATTTGTAAGCTGATCATCAGCTGTTCGTTCGCAACAAAATATCTGTGAAAATTTTCACGCATCAAATAAATGTCTGTTGCCAGTGAAATTTCACGCAATCGAGCATAGTACTAGGCTTAAGGCCAGAACTAATGGAATGGAATAAAACAATATTAAATTTTACTACGGAGATATTATCCCCTATGCGCCCAATTATTTATTGTCAATATGAAAATTTTACAGGAAACGGTTTTTTTGTGTTTGTGTTCAATAAGTGTTGTTCTAATTACTAGTTTCTTAGTGTTGTTCTATACCTCACTATGCGTCGTTTCGTTTTGCGTTTTTTCGAAGTTGGGTCGCTGCTGAATTAGTACTAATTTTAATCGCAATTTTAATATAGTTTTATTTTCACTTTGTTTTACTAAATTAAGAGTTCAGTTTCAATTAGTGTGGTGTGTTTTTTGTAACGTTTCAATTAGTGTGTTGTTCTTTTTTAAAAAGAGAATAATAAATTTGTTTAAATTTGTGCGGCTTGTTTCTGGTTACAAAAAAGGTCAATATTTTTCCAATTTATTTATTGGCAGAGTTAATCATTTCTTTTCATATACTTGTAATTTTTTTTAACCAAATGAGTGGAATGGGCGCTGCTGGTGGTATGGTATGGAGGAGACTGACATAAATGAATTTTCTAATTAAGAACTATTGCAATTTCAATTGCCATTTGCTAATGAATTAGATGACAGTGACCGTTCAATAGAAATCTCCGAAGAACAAAATTTAACCTCCAAAAAAATTTCCAAAGCGATGTATTTGATTGACGAAGCTATGGAGATTTTCTAAAAGCTATCCTGACAGTGGAAGGAGTTTTAAAATGTCCCAGGCGGTAATTACGAATATCAATTGCTACAAAATAAAAAAATAAAAAAAAAACAAATTGGCCATTTCAGCCCTTGAAAGGACTTTGACCGAGCTTCTTATGATCAATTGTGTTGTGTGTGTTATTAAATGTTTGCATGCAATTGACCGAAAACTGGACCTACATGTTTTATTCCGACTCCGAACGGCTAAAGTTCATGTCCTCAAGAAGCTTTACATGGCATTATTTACTCTCTGAGGTTGCCTCTGTCTGCAGAGAGGTGGTGACCTATCAAAAAAATTTTTTATTGAAAAATCTTTACGCCGCGACTGGGGATCGAACTCGGGCTCCGAGCATGGTAAGACACACACTTAACCTGCATGCCATGGTCACTACTCAGTTGCTAACAGGAAATTTATTTTACGTTGAAAAAACAAGCTGTTCAGCAAACATTGGACCAATTTTTTTTTAAAGTAAGCCGACTTACGACAACAGCCACTATGGACACATCTAGGGATGTCGGAAAAACATCGATGCATCGAAAATATCGATGTTTTGCGTCGATGCATCGAAAAATTTTCATTCGATGTTTGAATAGCCGATGCATCGATGCATCGATGTTTTTTAAATAT